>WBNM01021393.1:120770-190372 GCA_013399055.1 Ramphastos sulfuratus | reverse complement strand
ATTAGCTTTAAACCACCACATAGATGTGTAACTATTAAGTGTAAAAGCTGCTACAAGTGGGCATTTATTAAACAATTATCAACTTCTACAAAGACAGATAAATTCCTGCTGTAGTTACAAAACAAAAGGATAGTTATTGAGTAAAGGTACCTCAGAAGTTCATAACATGCTCTGGTTTTGCAAAGTACTGAAACTTCCTAAAACTGATGAAGGAAAATGAGAGCTCTTAGTACTGTTGAAAGGTAAGCAACCAGGGAATTAACAGTTTCACCTACAGACTATGTAAATGGGCCCTGCTTAATCCAGGGTATGTGTTTATTCCACTAACTGGATGCCCAAATATCACAAACTATGCAATGAGATCTGATTTTTCCTGATGGGAAATCCAAATATCTAAGGGTTTGAGAAAAGGATGATGATGAGAGAGAGAAAAGTGTTTTGTATTTCTCTGTAATGCATTTTCAGCCTTATTCAGGTATCCAGTACTCTGTCTACTCGCAGCAGTTGGCAGTTGTTGTGACACTGCTCATATTTTAGTTATGTTAGTAGGAAAGCCTCGAGTTTTTTAATATAAATAATGATTGGAAGCTGAGATAACCACATATGGACAGTTGTGCAAATATGTCTTTTTCTTAGTTTTTCCCTTGGTAGTATTTATAATAAATATGTGAAACTACCACAAGCAAGTTGTCTTTTTCTTACTCTCTTTTCACAGATAATTTTATGCTTTTCTCTTCAAAAGTAGACAATTAATGGAGAAAACTGATGAACTGAATTTTTTGTCTCTCTTTTCTCTTTTAAAATTCAAAAAGTATGGAATAACATTAGATTATGAATTCTCCTCCTTTCATACTGTTTTCCAGTCACATACACTCAGATAAATTCTTTTCTTCATGACAACTATGTACACATGTATGAAATTTTTAATAGACTTGATAACAACATTGATTTTGACATAATAAATAAATATATTAATGATAAATGCAGCAGATATTAACCTACTACTCACTAACTCAGCAAAGAAAAATGCAATCATATACAAGAAAACAAACTATCCTATTCACAGCAGCACACTACACAAATGCTCAAAGAAATAAATAATCACTCTAATTAATAAGGCTAGAAAAAACATCCCTGAACTCCAAAAAATCTTTTCTAGAGTTATTAGAAGGTAACACATGCTGCATGTAGGTAATAGAATTATCTCACTTTCCCCCCTAACTTCTACTTCTGGAGAGAATCCTTTAATAAGATGTTACAAGCTTGGCTTCAAACAGAAGACTCTTAAGTTTTGCTGGGAGTAAAATCTACTAATTTTGAACATAAGGTGATGAAAGCAATATGTGTAATTGCGTTTACTTTGAATATTATAGATGGGCTATTACAACAGTACTGAATTTGAAATCCAGCACTCTGTCATAAGGTTTGTGAGAATGATTATAAGAGTTACATTGGGTTTTTTTATACACAAGCTTTTCCTGAATCGTATGAAGTATTGAATGAATTTCTTTAGCAGTACATCTCTCATCCTCATTTCACACTGCATTTATATGCTTTCACCTTATAAAAAGATGAACAGCTAAAAGCTCCTGTCCTTATTTGCAGTCCAGAAAGATCCAAAACATTCTGAATTCTTATAGTTTCTTTTGAGATAAATGCCTCTAAACCATCTTCAACATCACAACAAAAGAGCAGTGCAAGGGGATAGATCAAAGCACTTCTACTGCAGTTTGTGCCCAATTCCTAGGGGCAGTGCACTAAATCTGAGGCTGGAGAATGGGGCTGTTCAACATGAATAATGACATTGCATCCAGATTATGATTTTACTATCTTGACCCCCCAGCATAAATGATCATGGAACACTACTAGAAGTGGCAGGCTCTTAATGTCTGTAAAACTATTTAAAGATAAGTGTTCACCACAGCTGTGTTCTACTGATTGCAAGAGTTCTATTAAATCACAATCAGAGATTGAGAACAAGTGCTACTGCCCCTGGTCAAACAGTGCCACAATGCTAAGAAGAGATATGTCTAATGTCTTCAAAATATTAGCCTGGAAGTAATAGCACTTCTGCTAACTTTATTTCTTTTTACTAGTTGAGTGTGGGCTTTTACCAGCTTAGTACAACAGATTTTTTTTCTGCATAGTGTTTAAAATAAAGATTTCTCATGTGGAGAATGGGGTGTATTTTTTGGTTTTTTGGGGTTTTTTGGGTTTGTTTTTTTTTGTTGGGTTTTTTTTTTTTTTTTTTAGGTTGGAATTTTCTCCAATACTCTATGAATATATTCCTCTCATCCTTTCACTTTTCCAGGTGCTTCATTTGCTAGAAGTCAAAGACTCTCAGCAGCAGCACTTGAGCAGCATGCTGATTTAATATCTTGCCACTACCTAAACTACTCCTCCTTCTCCCTTTTCTCCTTCCTTTTCTTCTTTCTGTTCCACAAATCTGCTTTTGTTTTATGGGTCTGGTGTTTGTCAGAATCTCCAAAGAGCTATCTGTTGAAAAAGAGAAAGGAAGAAATTAATCCAGCCACGGAGTCTTCTAATATTTTCAAATTTTATTTCAGGGAGGTGACAGGACATTATGAACGGGTCTTGGTGTGCAGGAAGGAAAGACAGGCTGGACAGATGGGCACAGTCCAGCACTATGAGACTATGAAGTCCAAGTGCCTGGTTCTGCACTTTGGCCACAACAACCCCATGCAGTACTACAGGCTGGGAACAGAGTGACTGGAGAGCAGCCAGGCAGAGAAGGACCTGGGGGTACTGGTCAACAGGAGATTGAACATGAGCCAACAGTGTGCCCAGGTGGCCAAGATGGCATCCTGGACCTTATCAGGAATAGTGTGGCCAGCAGGACCAGAGAAGTCATTCTGCCCCTGTACTCAGCTCTGGTTAGGTCGCACCTTGAGGTGCTTGAACATGTCCAGAGAAAGGCAACAAGGCTGGTGAGAGGGCTGGAGCATAGCCCTGTGGGAAGTGGCTGAGGGAGCTGGGATTGTTCAGCCTGGAGAAGAGGAAGCTCAGGGGAGACCACATTGCTCTCTACAACTGCCTGAAAGGAGGTTGTAGCCAGGTGGGGGTTAGTCTCTTCACCCAGGCACCCAGTGACAGAACCAGAGGACACAGTCTCAAGCTGCTTTAAGGCAAGTTTAGGCTAGGCGTTAGGAGGAAGTTCTACATGGAAAGAGTGATTGGCATTGGAATGGGCTGCCCAGGGAGGTAGTGGAGTCACCATCCCTGGAGGTGTTTAAGAAGAGGCTGGATGAGGCACTTAGTGACATGGTTTAGTTCATTAGAAGGGTTAGGTAATAGATTGGACTTGATGATCCTAGAGGTCTATTTCCAATCTGGTTAATTCTGTGATTCTGTGATTCTGTGACTTGTGAAGAGAAAAGATGCAAAATCATCCCTCTTGGTGGAAAAGTTATGAAGTTGTTTTGGCTGCTCATGAAAACGCAGCTTTTGATTTATGTGACCTATTTCTGTGACCTGACACAGTGGTTTATACTCTAAAAGTCAGTTGAAAGTCAGCTGCACATGGTTTCTTGACTACTTTTCTGTACTTTGGTAAACAAAACCAATAACTGACATTATTATGTAGTTGTTAGTAAGGTATGACTAAAATCTAGACTCCAAGATTTAGTTCCTGTCTAGCACACTTATTTTGTATGAGATGTTGTTTACTTGAGGTCAATTTGTGTAAGCTTAAACCAGGATAATCATAATCATACTACTCATAGCCAAAAGCAGTGGCTTGTTGGCAAATGAATCTGAAAATTATTTTCCTTCCACTGCTTTCTTACATATGCCACTTCCTATTTCACCTGCTTGATTAGCCTCTCTCTTCCTTAGGATGGTCTTTGTGTTGCTCCCTACTCCATGTATAATTAGTTATGATTCACAAAACATTCATAAGATACTCCATTCTTACCTAAGATATAAAACCATTTCTGAACTAGAGGTACAGTTCTGTCATGTATCTTGTTGCAAAGAAAACAATAGCATTTATTTGCAGCTGTAGTCAAGACTAATTGTATTTGTAGGTCTGGGACCCATTTGGGACTTACATGCTCATTTCATAGCATCTCCACTCTTTGAGGAAGTCTTTCCAGTCATGGTGCATCTGGTGAATCTGTACCTATTCCATGGGTAGAACTGTGCCTCCCTGTGTACACCAATTATTATGTGTCCTAGCAACTTCTGGTTTTGTCAGTAAAACTCCCTGTACACATGCACATAATTTAAAGTCTGATCACTATCTGGTCATCACATTATCTCATCTTCTGTCTTTTGCCCTCTTTATTTATATGTTAAATTTGAACTTTTTAGTATTATGTTTATGTGCTTAATAACCAGAATTGTAGGCGAGGTTTCTAAGCACTACCAGACTAAAAGTGAAAATGAAAGGAATATTCTACAATCCTCTACAGAAACTTTTAAGTTCTTTAAGATTCATCCCAATTGGATGCCAGAGGTCTGGTTTCTTTAGACACATCAAGAAATTATTGTCTTAAAGTATTTCTGGATCACAGAAGCTTGCCAAGTAAGCAGTTAAATGTATACTTGGAGGAGGCTGTTGATAAGAAACTGGCAATTAAACCAGGTGAAGCAAAATGATTCTGTAAAACATTTAGTGGCTCACCAGACATTCAAGCTAATGTGTATAATTTGCATTAAACCCCATAGTTTTAGCTTCAAGTCCCAAACTAATTTTACCTTTAAATATTTGCTGGCAATATTCTGACTGTGTTTTTAAGTTAATGTGCTTGTGTCAAAGGAATGAAAGGAGGGAAAGAAAAAAAAAAAAAAAGAAAGGCAATTGGATAGCAATCTATAGAGTAGTTTTACACAGGAACTTACAAAGTACTGGATCATGGTGTTTCTTCCTTAGAATTGCTAAGTACTTTCCTCTTTCAGGCAATATTGTTGTGTAATGGTTGAGATAAGGTAATAATTTTAATGGAAAAGATGCTCAAACCTCTCTGTACTTGTCTTGGCTACTTCCCAGCAGGCTTCATTCAGGCACTATTGTAGTAATATCTTAATGATGTCTCAAGCTCTTTGTGATTTAAATTTTCAATCTAAATTACAGGAGCATTTTAGACTGAGAAAGTCTCCTATTATCCTTTGCTGAACATATATAAGTGATGAAGAAGTTGATCTTTGATGGAAAAAATGCTGGAACCTCTTCTTTCAATAACGTTATTGGTATACAGTAAATTAAACAAAAGAAGCAAATATAATCTGCCTCAGCAGGAAAATACTGAAATGTGCCTAAAATCCATAATTAGGGAATAGAAAGTAAAGAAAAAAAAAATGTTGCCCACTGTTTCCTCCTAGCACTACCAGAGGATTTGAAGAGATAATGCTTGAGGTAAATATGGAGTTTCCTTCTTTTTGCATTCCTTTCTGATATCTGTTCTGCCATCCCATGGCTACCTCTATGCATCAGCAAAGATATGTTACCTGCCTCAATGAAAGCTATATAAAGTTCCACTTAACCAAAAAGAGAAATCCAAACTGGAGTAAACATAATGTAGATTTATTTGGATAAAGTAGTTATCAAGGGACTGAAAAGCCTTCTGAGGAGAGTCAAGTTAATAGGTGTGTTTATCTAAGCCAAATATGGAGACACATTAGCTACGTTATGCACATTAGAGTGTAATCATCAAGCAAGTTAAACAACAGTGTGGAAA
This sequence comes from Ramphastos sulfuratus, assembly GCA_013399055.1. Taxonomy (NCBI): domain Eukaryota; kingdom Metazoa; phylum Chordata; class Aves; order Piciformes; family Ramphastidae; genus Ramphastos; species Ramphastos sulfuratus. Next base: position 184,673 of record WBNM01021393.1, on the reverse strand, counting down.
GCTAGGAACAGAATGACCATATGCAATTTAAAAGAAAGGTTATAAACCTCACAGGAAAGAGGTTTTTTCTTGAATCACCCTGATAGTAATAGCAGCAGGAACAAAAACAAACAAGAAAACATTCCTGGATTTTAAATTGGAGTTTATAACTAGGTCTTTAAAATGCCTCTGATACTAGAAGATTGCTTTTGCCAGTTCTGATCTACAACTCTGCCTCACATTTCACTTACCCAAAAGGAAAAGGTGTTTCACAGAGACTGGAGGAGACCACCATGCAAACAGCTGCTCTCACTACAGCCAGAAAATCTACCTGGCACTGTCACTGTTATGAAGAAGAAAAACGCTGGTGGCACTGGAGAACTGCCCAGCTGAGGTGAGCATATATGCTCAGATAATCAGTAATAATGGGTGACATAGTTGAAGTGCTTCCCTACCTTAGCCTGTAAATCTCTGCCTGCCAGATTTTAGGCTTCATGGCATTTTTAAGAAGCAACAAGCAATTCCAGTTACTTAACATTTCATCAAATAAAGAGAGATATTTTTTTAAAGAGATATACTTTCAAAGTGCTGACTGTGTATAATTGTCCATAAATCAGAGGCAGCAGCTTGTTAGGACAGCCAATGGAAGACTAATCATTTCCTAGTAGCAAGGAAAAACAAAAGTCATCCAGACAGATGTTTCATGAGAAGACTTAGTAAGCAATCAATAAAGACAGATGAAAAATAGACAGTAAATGTTAAGTATCAGCACATGTAAACTGGAGGTCTTTTGCTTTAAAAATCTCTCATCAAATATACATTTCTACTGGCTAAGAGGGATGAGTCTTAAGGGATAATCAGACTTACATGAGATCCAGATTCCCAGTAAAGTAGACAGTAGATATTTCTGATTATTCCAATAGGGAAAGGTCTAAAGGAGAGGTTTCTTTTGCAGAAATTGCATTTTTTTACGCTCTCCATAATTTTCCCTTACTAGTCACTCTCGGCTGTGGATAGGTAGACAAGGTGGAATTAAGTCTCAATCTGTATGGATCAGTTGCATGAGTTATTATGTAAAAGGGCATACAATTAATACATTTTAAAAATTATGCATTTTCTGAAGCATCCTGGACATTCAGAAGTATATTTTATATGTTCTTTTTTCTGTTGTTTCCTGAATACAGATGTTACATATTTTTCGTTAAAGGACGAGGCAATTCCATCTTCTAAATCAACATTTACCTATATTTCTCAGGCTCTACTCACTACCCTCTTATTATTCTCTGTTTTATACTGGTAATTCTGTTTTGAAACTTATCTTTGTCTGCATTTAATGTGTCTGCACTGCAGGGAATGTGCTGTTTCATTTAGGTCCCTTAATGATCACTGTTCTGTTTATAATCATTCAAATCAATGCCAAAGTCTGAAAGATTCAGTGAAATACAAATATACCCTTGAATTTGTTGGGTTGGGGGGGGGGGGGGGGGTGGGNACTGGTGGGGGGGGGGGGGGGGGGGGGGGGGGGGGGGGGGGTTTGACTATTGAAACAAAACAAAAAAATATCCTGTGAGTGCAAACATGCATGAATTAGAATAAAACATTTGTAGTTCTCAAGCAGATAGTAGAAGTCTAAATTCAGTCTTGAATTAGAGACTAGGAAGGACTGCATGGCTTTAGACTTTGCCCTACAGCTGAGAGATATAAGTCATCCTTTGGCTAAGCCTGCTGACTGACTAGTTCATGTGGAAAAAAATTTAATTAAGATTTTTCATTCTCACCCTAGTGGGGCCACTTACGCTACCAAGTGCTACCCTACCAAGTGCTTTTACTGAAATATGAAAGAAACATTTATTTTGAAAAATAACGTCACTTTTTGAAAATTACCATTTCTGAATAGAAAAAGAGATTAATGAAATGTTTCTAAAAACATATCCACACATGATACAATCAAACAAGTTGTTTAGAGTAAGAGTGGAAGCTGGGATGGAAGACTGGCCCAAGACATACTGTACAAAAAATGAAACACGAAGGTTTTGTAACTTTCAATTTTCCTCACAATGTAACATAATTAAGTTCTGCGGGACTTTTCCAGGCTATAGTCTACTGAGTGTTGTCATCTGCCACTTCCTGAAGTATTTCCTTCAATAGAAGCATTTCAAGAAAGATATGTCAATAAATAAATTAAATTTGTCAATTAAATTTCAATATAAGGGCACCAGGACATGTTCTAATCAGCAAAATATTTTTTAGTTTATTTAAAGATATAGTGAGTTGCACACATAACAAATGTCAACAATGCCTTTCATTCTGAACTTTAACATTATGGTCTCTTATGCTTCCATAGCAAAGATTTTGTCTAACAGATTTAGCAGTAGCTAAAATCACCTCCTGCGTTATGGAATTTCACCCCCAATGTAGTGCAAAATCCTAAAAAATTGGTAAAATATTTGGAAAAAAGTATGTTGTCAGCCCATAAGTTCCTGAGAGAAACAGAAATCATTCCAATGTATTGGGGTCTTGCGCATGCCTTTTGAGCCCCTCTCATCATTGTTCAGAGCACCTAAGGGCAAGGGAAGGTCTCTGGACCTACAGGCAGACTAGCAGAAACTGTGGCTGCCTGTGCCAGTATCAGTCACCCCTACACAGAAAAAGAAACTTATAAGGAGATCAGCTCATCTCGCAAAGGATGAGAATGAATAAGGATCATTTGGAGAACAAGAGGAAGAGCCAGAGGTGGTCACTCAGTCTTTATCCCTGGTCTTGAAAGATGGCAAAAGACAAATGGCAGATGAAATATTTAGCAGGCTCCATCAATGTGAGCAAAGTCTTACCCTGTACAGGCCTGTGTTTCGGCCGAGAAGGAACTGTCCCAGGATGTCCACCAACTCAAAAAGAACATATCCTGTTCCACACCTGTATGGTCCTGTATTTCAGCTACTAGGAGCAGGCACTTCCCTGTCCAAGGGAGAGAATGTGGGAGGTCCACACTGTGGTGTGCCCTGTAGTTTTACTTACGTGACCATGGGAAATGCATGAAGAAGTGGGACAGAAAACTTTCTTCAGTCCTAGCTGTGCAAGTCTGTGAATTACAAGAAAAATCTCCCTGGAAGAATGCTGACAAAGTTTCCAATGGAAAATTACCCAACAGAGCAGAAGAACTGGTGGTGCTTCTGACCCTCCTGAAGGGACTTCCAAAGCATCTTGACAGGACCCAAGTGATTCCAGACAGAATTAGAGGGGCTCTGCTTTCAACAGATGAAGAAGATGGACAATATGAGTCTGATGGTTTAGCACATTGAACTCACCAGTGTACAAAGCTTTAGTAGATAAAGACATACAGCGTACTCTGATGGCATCAAACTATGAGGGGTGGAACCTACCCATGTTTCTGGTGTGACAGGGCAATCTCAAGAGCTGAGTGTGTTAGAAGCTGAGCTCCAGATTGCAGGAGACAGTTTAAATTCACTTGAAAGGGTAGAAGGAGTCACCAAAATAGACTGCCCTGGGGGTAGAAACACAGCCCCAACATTTGGACTGATCATGGACTGGTCTAGACTTAGCTCACTTGCAGAAGAAGTCTTCTGTGTACCACGAGATGATCTTATTTTGAATGATGACAGTGAATGATATATGATGTGTATCATTTGATGTTAATTGCTGCTGGGCGTGAAGTCAATGGAAGGGGTGGGTAATGTCTTGGGTTTAGCCAGTTGAATGTGTTGATGAGTATTTGATACCATACAGCCATCATGCCAGGTTTAAAATGGCAGTGTTGGCTGAAACAAACTGTCATGGGGCTTAAACCATAGTGGCTGCTGGTTTGGGGGATAGGGGTATCATTTTGTTACTGTCTTCTTCTGCTGCTTCTGATTTTGCTGTGGTTTTATGCAAAACAGGATAAGGTAATTGAACATTGCAATATTTCCATTAAACCCCTTACCTCAACCACAGGACTTTTTGTGTTACTTTTCCATCTGATCTTTTTTGGAGGGGCTTGCTTGTGAGAGCAGGCTGTCTTAAACTAGGACACTGTGTGAGAAGAAAAGCAGAGGAATGAAAACAGCAAGCCATGAATTTAATGATTTTTTTCATGTAAATATATCAGCATGTCCGCTCGTGCACAAGAATGCATACATACAGTAAAAACAGGGGCCATGCCTGTCACATATACAAAAATGATGTCTTTATTATCCATCTTCACTTAAAATGCATTTTCCATTAATATATAGATCTTCCCCCAGTACTGACAGTTACAGTATTGTTGTTCAGGCAACACTCTAGTTGTTTCTAAAGGTTTATAAGAAGCCTGGCCTTGCAGGGAGTTGTGTTCACAGCTTCTGACTTCTTGAAATTTTTCCTATACTTAAAGTTATTTTGTGAACTTAAAAGAGGTGAAGATGTATTTGGTTAAAATAGTATTATTTACTTTTTTTTTTTCTGTTTTATTTCTGAGTAACACCTAGGATAGGCCTGATAGGATTATTTATTTTAATCTTGAGTGATGTTATGGAGTTTAGTGAGGATTGAAGAAAAGCTTGTCTAAATCCCAATGAATTTGACAGTAGCAAGCAGTGACATGCTACTGCTTCTTGATATTAATCACTTTATCTTTCTATATTTCAAACCAACAAGTGTATCTGGTAAAAAAAGAAAAAATAAAAAAGGTAAGCAAAGTCAGAGTATGTTATACCGTATTAGATCAATTTGCATGGCAAAATTAAATACAGAAAGTATCATAAAGCCAGCAGTAGGACTCATTAAGTGTTGCTAAATGTTATCTCTGAATATCTTTAGAATTAATCCACATAGTTTCATATCCTTTTCAAGTATTATTTCCATTAATATTCTAGCAAGGAAGTTTGCTGCAGGTTAGAAACTCTTTGTAGAGCTATATGTTTCCTATTCAAGGTCTGAATAAATAAATCATAATGGTTGACATATTCATGGGAAGACTTTAAAGATTCTGTTATAAAAATCAGAGTTCCACTTACAGTGGAAATCTATATCTTAGTATTTCATTGTTATGCCAGTCACCCTATACTGTTCAGCCAGTGTAAGTGTAGTGAACAGACAGTGCTGAGTTACAGAAGCATATCACCCAAGAAAGTCACTACTGGTGCATCCACTTACAGATTTTTGTAATTTTTGTTTTACACCAGCTGAGGAACTATAGCAATCACACAGTCCCTGAGTGAACCCCCATGACAGCATTCAAAAACCTACCCACTTGGACAAAGGGGACCTCACTATATGTCCCCATCTGGAACTGACTACCTGAATCAATTAGGAGCTAGATAATACGGCAATACCTATTTCAGAAAGCAATACATAGGCCCCCTCAAGGGGCTCAGACCTCTGACACCACACTGGAGCTGTCGTCTGAGGAAACAAATTGCACATGTAGGGGTTGAGCTGTCAGCCACAGTCACAGAAAGCCTTTCATTCCCAGGGGTCAAATTGGCTGATGTAAACTGCAGGAGCACAGCAGCTCTGTGAGTTGTGTGAGGTCTGTATTTTCAGGGCCAGCATTGCTGCCCACCTGCTGTATTTGTCCTGCCAAGCAAATCAACATTAGGTTGTGTGTCAGTGACTGCTGTCAGATTCTGCTTGAGCACCCATGATGCCAATGTCTCCATAATATCCAGAAAACTATTTCACTGCTGAAGAGCACATGAAACACAGATGAGATCTGCAAATTTTGGAGTCAGTGACTCCATGCACAAAAGACTTAGGAAAGCTTTTTTTGCACCTAAGTCAACAGAGACCCAAGAGTCAAGACACTGGAAAAAAATCCCAGTCTGTGGCTCACTGGAGACTGAAACCAAGACTAAGGAGCCACAAGAGGCCTAGCCCAACACTACAATGTTGCTAAATTAACAGTGTCTGCTTTAGTTATTGTAAAAAATGCATTGCCTCAAACTTGCCACTTAGAACAAGGATTCAGGAAATGCAGTCTCAAAGGCTTACTTATGCTTTGCAAATCTTTTGACATTTCAGTTGATGTCATGGTAGGCCTAAACAGGCCTCTTGGGCTTGTACATGTCCTGGCTTGTGCAGACATGTTTTTCTGCTGTTTTGGGGAGAGAGCAACCGCGGGAAAGGGGACAAAGGACCTGGCGCCACTAAGTCTGGGGTCCGGGGTCTGTCCATCACCTGTGGTTGCTAGGGGGCACATGATTGCCTTGTGCAGGGCCCGTGATCTGCCCAAAAAAGGATAAAGCAAGCCTATGGCTTCACCCAATATGGCAAAATCTTGGGTAACTGCCATTTGATTGGCTATCTTGTGTCCAAAGGTCCAGTTGATCTTTGGGCTGTGTTATAAAGGAGCAGGGCACACGGGGTGCGTGCCTTCCACCATTACAGATGCCTGCTTGCATCCTGCCTGCTGCCTCCACGCATTCGCCAGCGTGATACAGTGAGACATCCTGCCTGTAAGAGCCTGCTTCCAGAGCCAGCCAGGATCAGGTCAGAGATTGTCTCCTCTTCCCCAGCGCTCAGGAGCCTGGAGAAACTTTAAAGCCTCCGGCAACTTTCAGCCCGGCAACACGGGAAACCCCGCCACGTGCTTAGGGTATTATTTTCCTGTGATATATTTTTGTGAATAAATACCAAGCCTCTTGTAATCATTGATTGCCTTCTGCCATAAGCAGAAAGCTGCTTCTCGGGTCCATCTAGTGAACAAGCGGCGTACTGGCCGCAGGTGGTACATTGACCACAAACCTCTTTTCCAGTTTGGTTTGAGTTCTGTTAATATATATATTTAGCAGTTATTTCCAGATCCTGTTATAACCTGTATATAGTTTCCTAACGTTGCAAAGAGCCTGTTACTATTGTTATTATTAAATGGTGGTAGGGGGTGGTGCGAGTTCCGATTGATTAATATTAATAAATTATATATTAATATTTTTATAATATCATCTCGCTGTACCTAATTACCCCTCCCTGACAGTTGAGGAAAATGCACAAAACAATACAGACACCCAAACTCTGCCTATTTCGCCCTTTAGGCACATTGTTTCAATCCTCGATAGTCCAGATTAACTGATGTGGACCTAGTTATCCACATGTAAGCTAGTCATTCTCAGGCCCCTTTACAATCAGTGAAAAAAAAAAATCCTGAAGAAAAAAAGTGAAGTAGACATCTTCTTTTGGTCCAGTACAACATATTTTGGAAGCATCCATTTCTCTTCAGTGACTACTATAGGATGTGTAAGTAACTGGGGTCAATATGCCCTGGTAAACAGCTACATTACAAGCATTAAAGTCACTATATTTTTACTGTGCATTGTGCTTTAGTGCCAAGCTAACTGCAAAGAGAGACAACAACAATGCTGAATGTTAAGTCTGAGGATGAAAAATAAGCTCTGGATCATAAATGCAAGTGTTAAAGCAGCACTGCTAAAATGCTTAGATTTGCCTCTGTCTCTATACTCCTCACTTCCTGGCCTGTAAAATAGTAATAATGCACTTCTTTATCTTTCAGGAAACTTATGAGTATAAATGTTGTAAAAAGAGCAAAACTAGACCTTGAAAGGAGAGCAAAAAAGCAAGAAAAACTCTACAGGCTAAGTAGAAACAAAGAGATATTAATAAGTCATTCTCTATTGATAGGTCTATCTGCTTATCCTAAATTACAATTAAAAGTACTTTCAATATTCAGTAATTAGAATGGTTTCTAAGAGGATGACAAAATAAGTAATTTTCTTTGTTGCTGTGTTTTCATTGTAATAAGAATTCAATCTGAAAAAGCATTCAAGCTCAGATTCTTGGAGGTATTAAGATGCATAATTCACCCTGAAATCAGCTAGAACTTTCTTTGCAGATCAAAGTCCAAGGTTTGTGAGTTTTTTGACATGTTTAGTATAAAAGCAACAATCATTCTATGATTAATAATTAGTAATACCTTGCTTATTTGACTAAAAAGCATTGAAAACTAGAAAATGTAAGCCATTTTTCTGTTTGCCATTTACCTATGCATAATTATATACTCTCAAATGTTTGTATTAAATGATGCAAAGCATTCATAATCACTAAGTCTAAGTATAGCCATGCTTTTGAAGTTTGCTGCAATATTAGTTATGTAATGCTTTTAATACCTTCTTTGATTCTTCTAATGGAGGTGGAGAGATTGGGTGATTTCCCCAAGATCACAGCACAGCAGTTCTACTTTGAGTTTTGACACAACCAAATTTTTTCAAGATAGGATGGTACAGTTTTATTGAAAGATATGATTTTCCCAATTTGGTAACAATACATCAGAAATCATGATCAAATCAACTAATTTAGACTAATTAAAAAAAAAAAAATTTAAAAAAAAAAAAGGTAAAGTGCTGCCCAGAAACTGATTGGCTGCATGACACTGAACAGAGAAAGGCAGAGGATTTGTGAGCCACAGAGATCAGGTCAGTAGCTACTGCCAGGGAGGAAGATCACAAGAATTTAGGAGAAGGATAACAGTATATTCTCAACAAAGAAGATCACATCTCAGGCAGCACAAGGATAAGACCTACATTAGTGTATGACTTTAACCTTAATGGAAAGAATAACATCTACAAGTCTTTGAGGTGTTGCATTCCTACCTAATGTCAGTTGCCCTGGCTGTTAATTTCAAGTTCCAATTTTATAGTCTGTCATTTATAGTTCCTTTTCAGAAGACTTCTGGAATATTTCCTCCCCTCTAGAGCTGCCAGCACAGCAAGATTCAAGCAAAAAGATGAGTGCCTTTGACCCTCGCCAGAATAAGATCAAACACAGTTTGTGTAAGAAAAAAGCAGAGAAAATTTCAAGAGAGAAAGAAGCAAGACAAAATAAATTCATTATATGATTTGTGTGTTTTACATAACTTCACAAATAATTTAGAAGTTTCTACATTCACAAGGAGCTTTCATTCATCTGAAGCATTTTGATAAGTTCTCCTAAATCTATTGAGTTTTAATTTTTCACCAATTTTCTCCAGGATATTGGTAAATTTACTGCCTTACAGACTTAAAAACCAAAAAGGACTTCCTGTGCTTTTCAGGCTTTTTCCTTTTCTGTGTCTCAAAGAGAATCAGGAGTACCAATATTTTTCAAGTTTTTCTCAGAGGTTTCCTTGTCTTGACAGGGATAATAGATTGGCCTCACAGGTCAACTTCATTCTCACTCACAGTTTAGGAACCCTGAAGACCGAAGATAATATGAACAAGAAAAACAGCAGTCTTTAATCCTGTGGTATCATACAGAAATCACAGTTTCATGTTCAGACATAACTAGGTCATTTTCTTCCAAAAGAAAGATAAGTTTGGCATACCATACTTTCCCAAATAAGTCCATTGCTTTATTCACCAGTAACCACCTTTTTTTTTTGTTGTTGTTGTTTGGGTTTTTTTGTTTTGTGTTGGTTTTTTTTTTTGTTTTAGTATTGGCATTTGCAAGGTCAAATGATTTTAAAAGCCATCAAGCATTTATATGTTAGAAGAAAACACAGGATGGCCTCTTTGCTCCAAATGCAAAAGGTCTGGTTTGAAATGGCATTCTGTTTACAACTTCAATAAGGGAAACTGAAACCAGCTTGCAGTGTATCTATTACATTCACCACCACTCCTGGCCAAAATTACTTCCTTTCAGTGTCACAACATGAAGTCACTTACAATGCTAACCTGAGACTTCTGCTTTCAATAGTACAATTGATTCTGCAAAGCACTGGAAAGCTCTCCAAAATTCCTAAGATGTTTTATGTCAGTTACACCCACTGCAGCAAATGACTTTTGATACTTGTACAAATACATGAGTGTCTGTTTGTCACAAATTCCTCCTTCGTTGGTTGAGAAATGAGTTGAGGGGGAGATATGGATCACAGTAATACCTATTTGAATATATTTTATTAGGCCTCTTCTATTACAGGCATAAAGTCAGTATTATTCAAAGCAAATAAATATCCTACTTTTGTGATTCCCTCCCACTGTTCTCACACACAGGTAAGCATGATCTGCCACACAGTCAGTCACACACAGTCACCTAGGTGGAGGCTAGCCCAGCTGTTTACTTGCCAGCAAAAAGCTTCACTGGCATGACAGTGGCATCGAGGTAGGTGTGCAGAGTCCCTCACAGGCATCCCTTATTTCCTTAGCAGGTATCCCTTATTTCCTTAACAGCACATGCAGTCCTGGCACCTCTTGACAGCACATGGTTGTTGCTGCCTCCTCAGATGTGGTCTGAGTTGCACAAGCTTTCATTGGCCTTACGGCCTTATGCATCCTCAGCAGATGCAACAGGGTCACAAACAACCAGACCTTGTCAGTATTTGGCAGATTTTCATGCATTTTCTCTCAGCAAGTACTTTTTCTCTCTTTGGTCTGCTCCGCCCTTACTGGTGGGCATAGATAGAGCCTATCATACCTCCTTGCACAGAGATCATCTTTAAGATACATGAGTATGTATCTGAATCCTGAATTCAATCTACTTCTGTTTCTTCCATCAGCGGAACAACCCCATGAATGAAGCTGTATCTCTTGCGATCCCTGTTACTATATTGAAACAGATAGCAAATGTAACAGGGATTAAGTATACTTTAGGGACTGGAGGGTAGGGGAAAAGAACTGCCAGACTCCCTGCTTCATCCTTATTCGCATCTGAAAGAAGTGTCAGTAAATAAACCACAAAAAGGTTGGTGGCAAGTACTGTGTAACAGACACAAAAATGTCTCTTGTGTTACATACAGAGCCAACTGCAATGTTTGTAATTGAGAAAAACTGAGCTCAAGCCCCAGCTGGTGTTTGATATAGTTGCCAAAGTGGAGTATCTGGCCCACTGAAAACTAAATATTGCTCATAGGTCCCCATACAATTATCTGACGTTATTGCCCTGAAAATTGTGGAGTTGATAATGTGAAATGAACAAAAAATGCTTGGCTAAAAACAAATCACAATGTATTTTCTTGGGAGAGGATATGAGAAGGGGGGGCCGTAGGTCCATTAGTTAATCAGCTGCATCTAGCCACCTGGTACAGTCACAGCCAAGCTGCATCCTCAGTCTATTCCTTCTTTCTGTCCTTCCCATCCATGCAACTTATAGAGTTTCATGTTCAGAGAAATGGATTGGAGAGTAAGCAATGAAATGAGTAATGTAATTTGGTGTTTATTGTCAAAGAAGAGACAGCATGGTATTGGCTTCTTCCATGTCAACAGCAAACAACATTCAGTTACTGTTTGGATATGATCAGTTATAGCCAAACTACCTGCCAAATCCATTTTCTGTGTTGTCATGAAGAGAGCATCTCCTCCAGAAAGGATGTCAAAAATTGGTGTAATAAAGAACAAAGGCAGGGAGAGAAGAAACAGGACCTTAAGAAGAGGTAATGAATGACAATAAGACTGTTTGGGGTCATAGTTTTCTCGTGTAAAGCCCCTAAAGTGTGACAAGGAAAGCAGTGTCAGAGTATTTCCCAGATGGAGCTGAAAAGGATGTCAGCTGTGCTTTGCAGGTGTTCCTCATTGCCTGGAGAAAACAATGCCTTGCAGCTGGTCAGTGGAAAAATCACAACCTTGCTCAGTGTGAAAATGTCTCTGACAGACACAACAATTTATATACACAACAAACTTTCTTTGAGCCTTTTCAATTAAGCTAGAGAAGAAAAGCCAACTGCCTGTGGAGAAAGCCATTCATGTGTACTGACTATATTTTTAAAATCTGACTATTTTTCTATTCAGTAGCACAGGGCTGCAAGCCTACTCTACATACCTATGGAAATATATTTAATCTTTATTTCTTAGTCAACATAAAGTAGTAAATATCCAGCAGATATATATGGTCGTATTTTAATAATCTTGAAAGTAGTCATTGCTATGTAGCTTCTGAACTCTGGACATTTGAAGTAATTATATTCCTATGGGAATGATGAATTGAAAAAATACTGAGAGTTCAGACAAAGAGAAAATACAGTTACATACTGCTTGCTTAGTTGGAAAATGGGGAGTGGATTGGACTGTAGATTATTTTAAGGCAATGAGACCTGGAATACCTTGGCAATGCATAATACTAAGCATTATATACAAGTGCGTAGTACTAGAATGTCTCAAGTTTGAGAGCTTCTTTTGAGAGCTGCTGCAGTTGATACCTGTGTTTTCTGTGTGCGTAATGAGGATGGACACATATGAAAATCACAGGTATAGAAGCACACTACTTTATCTGACTTCAACCTATATGACACAAATTTTAGAAACTGACCCAAGTTATAATTTAAAACCCAGCAAAACAAGTGTTATTTAGTTATAATGATGAGTTTCTGCAGAGATACATGCTAGAAAAATGAGCTAAGGATCCACTAAGCAAGCGGTAAATAAAAAGGCAGTTTAGCAAGGTCATTTGTTTAGCAAGTGGAAGTACTTGCTAAATACTTACCTCTACTTCCTACTGGCCCACAAAAGTGTTTTGTTTTTTTTTCTGAATACTTTGCCAATTATTAGGCAATTTTTGAGAAGACACTAATGCTACCAGAGCTTAAACAGGCACAGATGCAGTGATATTAAGATACATGATACATCAAGTCCAGATTTTCCCCTTCAAGGCAGGGCCACCCTTCTCATACTTCTGGATCACAGAAACAATTTTGACACTCACAGTGTGGCTGGAACAACAGGGTCATTTATTTTCCCAATTTAGGCTGCAGTGGTCAAGTATTTTCGAGCAGCACTAGCTCCTTGATGTATAACTGTAACCTCTTTCTTCGTTTTTTAATTTTGTTTTTTCTTTTTTTACTCTCCTCTTCACCACCTTTCTAATACCTTTTTTTTTTTTTTTTTTCCCATTCTCAGTCCCAAAGAAACAGCCCTCTGATGATTACTTTATCCTAGGTGTACCTGGTTTTGGTTTGCCTGTTGCTTAGGTGCTCCTTGTCTTATGTCTTATCACTGATACCTTTATTATAGGCATTACTGACCTTTTAGGATTTTAATCCTCAAAAGATCACTGGATTCCCCAGTGATCTGAAAAGTTTTATTGTCTCTCCCATAATCTCCCTTCAATACCTGGCATTACCTGTACTTTGCACAGATTTTCCCTGTGCAACTGCTGCATCAGTGGTTATTCATATTGTGTGATTTTCTATATTCCATTCAGTTATCTCAGCCATTAAGCCCAGTCAGTGGTCTAATTAGACATTTGCAGCCCTAATGACTTTGAGCCATAGGTAGAGAATTACTTGTGATCAATGTGTAATCTAGATTGTGCTGTATGCATCCACTGAACAATGCATTTCTGGCTGCAGAGGGTCTCAAACTCGTCCACTGTATGGAGCAGTGAACTCCAGTTTGTATTCCTGTGTTATGCTTTACTGCCATTAAACCTCCAGTTTGGGCTTTACATCAGCTAAGAAAAAAAAAAAAAAAAAGCATGATAAATTAGAATATAGGTGCTACTGGGAGTTTGTCCAATTGCACTGAAGTATATCTTTGTCCATGGCCACTACTAGAACTATGGTACATGAGTTAATTATATTACATACAATAAAGAAAACAAGGTAATGTTCTAAAAAAGCAACCACTTTTAAGGAAACACATTTCAGAGAAACAGACTCCCCTGTGAATCTTGTAAGACTGAAATAATTCCATTTCCACTGTGTTGTCTTGCAAAAAAAAATGACAGTATACGACAAAAATAACAGAACAGCCATGCTGAGCCAGAGTAAAATCTGGCCAGCTCAGTTTTTTAATAGTGGACAAATACCAGCTACTTTTGCAAAATAAGTATGGAAACATCACAGACAAATGACAAATCCAGTGCACTCTCCTCATTTTCAACAATTTAAAGCTTAGGGACTTCCTGGGTCCAAGCTTCTGTCTTTGTTGCCATAAATGTTTATATCAACAGGCACTGATGGATTTTTTTTCCCCCTATGAATCAGCTCTTTAGAGAATGGAATCAAATAGTATTACCATTCCAGCTTATGTGTACAATTGCAATGTCAACTTTCCAATTTTCTGCAGAGAGTAAAGTGATCCTTAGCAAATGAATCAGGGGAAAATTGGGAAAGATTTCTGCATATATTTAATTTAAAAAGAATAGGCCTCAGAACAATACCACAAAGAAAGGTTGGTGTTTTAATATTTTTTTTTTTAATTTCCAAACCTTTGACAATTTTTAAGTTGCATAGTTGATTAGACACAATATGATCTATCATTTTATGCTACTTACATGATATAACATAACTCTTTTATTTGTCTCTGTATTGTGTCAGGAAAGAAAAAAAATACGTTTTTATGTACATTATTACAGTGATAACAGCAATTTCTTCCCCACAACCCAGCAAATGTATTACACGTAATAGCAAAATGAAAAATTCTTATCCCAGTGATTTGAGAATCTAAAATAAATATGCACACAAATAACACAGAAGAAAACAGATCTTGAACAGTATGGAAATCAGGAGCAGAAAATAAGTGAATAGGGGATATTGGACCCCATCTTGATGACAGAGATATAATACCACAGCTTATGGGTCAAAAATCATTATATGCATTCATATCCCAAGCCTGCCATGCATAAACAAAGTCGCAGAGACAGAGATGTTGAAATAATATTATAAAGATAACAAAAGCAGACACTCACGTCCGAAGATATTTAGAATACTACATTGAGTTTTATTTTACTTCCACATCTTGATTTTTTTTTCTGAAATAATAGGAAAAAAAAAAAACTGTGGGAATGAATCAGAGCTGAAGAGGGTGATAATGTGTATTTATAGGATGCTCACTTGTTTATCACAAAAGATAACTATGCTGTTAGAGAGATAGGGGCCTGTACTCTAGTGATAGGAGTGATCTCTCAACAATTAGCACAGCTCAACAGTTCTTGCTAAAATTTTAACAGGTAAATAGTAATCATCAAGTCCTCTTCTCAGGAATTTTGACTGGAAAATTGGATTCCAAGTGATCAGCTCTCACAACTGTAAGTCAGAGGTAACACTGCTTTTTCTGAAGAGGTCTGACAAGTCAGGTCCAGTTTGGTATCTGTGACTACTTGCTTAGGAAAGAGTTTGATGTTGCCCTGCAAAGCTGGTTAATTGAGGTCCCAGATCTATGCTTTCTCTCTTAGAAACCTCCTCTGTAACACATTTTGCTACCTACTCAACTGTATACTCAACTGTGTATGTCGATTCATGCTGTGAAACACACCAATGAAATCATCAGTAGTAAAAAATTAGAGTACATTTTTGGCAAGTATTCAACATGTTCTGTTTGTTTCTCAGCTTCCTAATTCCTGTCATCTGAGGATGAGACAAATTAAGTCAGGTGAATGATTTGATTGCATCAGGAAAGGAGGCCAACTCATGTAATAGTTCAGCCACTAGAGAAACTGTGTTGTGCCATGACACCTCACAGCCTGGCTATGGTAGAGCTGGTATCAACAATGAAGCCAATTAGCCCTGCTGGACTTCAAGCACTCAAATGTGGAGCCAGGTCACCTGATTCTCCATTACACCCACCAGTGCTCCCACTTTCAAGCAAACAGTGCAGCAGCACCTGCACTGACAGCCTGCATTGCTAGCATGGGTACTGTGGGGTTGGCTTTCCTGGCTTTCACTGTCTGCAAGAGCAGCTGTGCTGCTGAGCCTGAGCTATCCTTGGAATCAGCACCTGCTGCAGGGTGCTCTGCTTGCCCCAAATGCCAGCTGGATCCATGTTGGCTCTGCATGGGGTCAGTTTAGACGTCTGTACACCCATACTATGCTTAATCTCCAACCCAGATAATCCATCTGTGAAGGACGCAGAGATGACAGTTACTCAGTTTGGTTTTTTGAAGCATTTAGTAAGATTGTACAGATGGAAGGCCTGAAGAAGAAATTGATGGTTCTGTCTTCAGACCAAAATGTGTCTATTTTTCTGTAAATAAGATGTCCAAACATGTAGACAAAACCCCAGTGGTGGATGCTTGCTTTTTTAGATAGTAGTCTATTGTGTATAGTGAATGAGGCAGGGGTCCTATGGAAAAAAACAAAAAACAAATCCAAAAGCATACTAGTAGGATTATTAACTTTCCTATGGCATGGAAACAAACCAAACAATAGTGAGTATTTGCAGGCAATCTTAATTGGAATGTCCTCTAACTTTCAAGGCATCTCCATAACAATCATGATGAAGTTCTCTATACATGCTGCTTCCTGGTTTTTGTAAGTTTATGTAGACTGCCCTGGATTCTGTCATAATCCTGTCATCATATGTGTAGCTACCTGTTCAAGATTCTGTTAGCAAGAAGAATTTTAAAGCGTGGAAGATTGTAACCTGCCACACTAGAAGTAACTAGAAGTTATGAAAGAGTTTCAAAAACATTATGAAAGAGAAAAGAGTGATCTTTATTTACAATGTGTGTGAAGAGTAAGTTAGGGTGCATTGTGCTAAGCAGAGAATAAGTGAAACATTGAAAAAAAGACAGGATTAGATATCACTTCAAATAAACCATTCAATTGGAATGACATAAATTGTAATAACAGATGAAAAAGTTATTCACCCCAAAGGGCATATAGTAGATGGCAGGAAGGCAGGATATGAGGATCTTATTAAAAATGTAAGTCTATAGGGGAAACATGAGAATGTTTTGAGGCAGACACAGTAGGATTTACCAGTGGGTTACTTTTGAAGGGGACAAAGGTATGCAGGTTTAAAGAAGTGATACCAGCAAAGCAGAACGAGACAGCAGAATGAGAAAGTTGTCACTTTCTGGACTATCTTACTGAAAGTTAGCTACTATAAGACTTATAAATAGCCTTTTAAATTAAAACAGTATGGTACTAGAAACTAGTGAGCAGTTGGCATTCCTACTGATTCTGAATGATTTAAGGGGTCTTTGTAATCTCTGAATCTCAGAGATAGGACAGAAACTCAGTTAAAAAAAATCAATTTATATAGTTTTCAATGCAGTAGTTTGAAAGTTGTACAGTGAGTTAGAAAATGAAGCCAGAGTGTGTTCTGTAGAGTTGTACTCAATATACACCACGGGAAGAGGAATCAATCTCCTACGTTGTGATTCTTGTGTCAGAATATTAACCAATCAGTAAGAATTTAAAAAAAAAAAAAAAAAAAAGAGACAGATGAGTCATAAGGAAAGGGGGATGAAGACCTTACAATATGAATGTCAAAGAACTGCAAGGGATATGCATAAGGACTTTTATGAACCTGAAATCTGAAGCTTCATGCTCTATTTGCAGGATGGTTAAAGGATTAAATTTTGCTTTCTCCATAGCTTTAGTGAGTGTCCTAACTTCCAAAAAAGTTTAAGTGTTACACTACTGTTTCACAGAATCACAGGATGTTAGGGATTGGAAGAGACCTTGAAAGATCATCTAGTCCAACCCCTCTGCCAGAACAGGATCACATAGCATAGCTCACACCAGAACACATCCAGGCAGGTTTTTTAATATCTCCAGAGAAGGAGATTGCAGCCCTCCTGGACAGACTGTTCCAGTGTTGCATCACTCTCACGGTGAAAAAAAAAAAATCCTCATGTTTACATGGAACTTCCTATGTCTTAACTTCCACCTGTTGCCCATTGTCCTGTCATTGGGCAACACCAAGAAGAGCCTGACTCCATCCTCTTGGCACTCACCCTTTACATATTTATAAACATTAATGAGGTTACACCTTAATCTCCTCCTAGCTAAAGAGCCCCCGCTCCCTCAGTCTCTCCTCTTAAGGAAGATGTTCCACTCCCTTAATCATTTTTGAGGCTTTGTGATGGACTCTCAATGTTTACTGAAAGAGAAAACTTTCCACTCTCCTCTGGTGGAAGGTTGTGCTGATTGTGCTGATCCCAGATCAGTCCAGTGAATAATTAAGGAATGATTAGTTCAGTATTAGAGTAAATGACTATAAAGCCAGTGAATCCTGATCAAAGTGATATTTTTTTCCCAATAGTTCAAAGTTGGATGCATACATCATTCTTAATCTTCTTCCTTGCAGTTTAAGTAGTTCCTTATTCTGATTACTGGCTTTTTGCATTTGCTACTCCTGGATACCGTAGCTTACCTGTGATTTACTGCTTGTTAAGGTTTTTGAAGCCTTCCTCAGATTTACGCATTATTTGTTTCTATTTCTCAGCCAAATTTGCTGAGAGAAAATTATTCTAGTTTTGACAGTGTGCTATAGGATAGGCAGCCAACACTTCTCTTCCTAGTAACTCTTTTCATTGTAGTACCTGTAATTATTATTTTTATAATTATAACAGTTAATCAGCTGTTGTGCTAGATGTTAAGAACTAGCATTACCAGGAGATATGTTATTCTTGCACTTAATATCCCTTAAACTCAACCAATGTAAAACACATAACCAGTGGCACCAAGGGATATCTTGCCAGTTATCAATAGAATTTTGCTTACAGTCATGTGTATTCATGGCTAGCACCACATGACTGCATTTTTTAATAATCTGGAATATTTTTTTCTTTGATATCTGCCTTAAATCTGTCTTTTCTTTGAAAAGAAAAGATACAGGAAGATGAATGTGAAAATGGGATCAAAAGGTAATGTTCCCTGAAATAATGAGAAATTGTACTAAGCACTTTAGAAAGACACCATGATATATTCTAGTCCCATGTCTGTTCACCCTAGCATCACTGGCACAAAACACCATCGTGTGTGCTGAGTCATTATAACTCTATGATCACAGAGAACATTTTCTACAGATGTTAAATAACCTTACAAATTACATATTTCACATAAGTAGGTCAAATTAAGTATTGATTGAAGACTAACATTTCTGCAAGTATCCAGCTATTCAGATGTTATCAAGATAATACCTTAGAGAAGCGCTCTGCATATTAAGAATACGTTATCTGGGTAATGCAAAGGTCTTTTCTTTTGTGACCTCTTTTTAAGTTTCTGCTCTTGATCTCTTCAGGTGCTATTAACTCATGTTGTAGAAGAGCAGGTTAAGTTCTGAGCCAATGAACATATTCATCAGTTCTGCATTAAAGTCAGAGGAGAACAGTGGGTAGGCTGAACACAGAGATTCCCGTGCATGTGGATTCTTCTGCACATGTTGCAGAAATGCACTGACCTTTTGCAACTAGGCTGTACCATACAGCCTACTAGTGCATGCCTTTGGATAGCAGAATGGCATCTGTGTTAATTCTTATTTCTTTTAAGGGACTTAGTTTTCAGGCTTTTATTCCCAGTGAACGAGATCATAGGAACTGTAGATTTGTTTCTATGTTTAATACTGCCTTACATAATTTGTTAGCTATTTCATTCCTCACTCACTTTTCCTTCTAGAGATAAAGAATTAGAAATTACAGAACATTAGCCACTAAACCACTGCCATATATTTTGTAGATGTATTAGAGTTGGTCAGAAAGTGAATCCTCATTCTGTAGGAAATTCAGACATTTTGGAATCTATTCTTATTCCAATTAAAATGAAAAATCCAAACATCAACTTTTTCTAAGATATGGTTCCAGGAAAACCTTTCTTTGGAAATGCCAGAATTTCAGTAGAAGTTTCTTGTTAACAATACTGAGTAATTAAAACACAAGAGATTATATGTATGCGGATATGTCTGTTAGTACTTATGGCACATGAAATAGTAAAATATTATTCAGAACAGACAAAATGAAACTGATTCACAATATAAATGAAAAGTGATAAAATCGTGATAAAATAGTCTTATCATATTAAAGTGAGAAGTCTTTCCATGACAGTACTTTAACAATTGTGGTAATTATATGGGAATAGTGTTGCATTTAATGATATTGTCGTATCAGTATGATATTTTAAACTGTTACGCCTGTGTCATGCAAGCAAGGCCACAAGCACTGTGATTGTCTGATTTTGTTTATTTATTTATTGTTAACACTAAGTTATTCAGATAATCAGTGTTTTGTAAGGCACCAGATATATTTTGCATTTAAAAAGCCATACATTTCTCCATTGGAAGAAGCCCTCACAGCAATGAAAATAAGTGTTGACTCCAGTATAATAAACTTAAAATATAAATGGAATTACTGTTAAATTAATTACAATTTTATTACAAAAGTGATTAAATTCTTTTTATATGTTTTTGCATTTATATTTTCACATCAGTCCTTGTAGGAATTTAGGTATACACCTCTCATAACTGCACTCCAAACTTAGTCCTTTGTGTATTACTTTGTAGCCTTTAATAAATAACAACCTTGAGGTTTAGGTCCTAAGTATAATATATTTTGTCAGCTACATATCTAGGTTTTTTCTGACTACTGGGAATTAATTTATGAAAGAAACACTTCATAGACAATATTTCTTGTGCCCTGTAGCATGCTTAGATGTTGAAAAAGTCTCTTCCTGTGGATTTCACTGCTTCAGCACATTTTAAAAAAAACCCTACATTTATTAAATGTAGTGTTTCTTTGAAGGAAAATCACAAGATACATGAGACACAAATCTCACTTTCCTAAAAGCTTAGGAAGTACAGTTTGTTAAGGTCCTCCAGTGCTCTCACTGGGGCTTACTGCTGATCTGATAAACTGCTGAGAATCTGTCAGACTCTCAGAGGAATTGCTTTACAATGCACTGTGTGTGTGTCTGTGCACCCATGCAGGTGTAAGTGGGGAATACCATTTACTTGGTGTCTGGATGCTGGGCAATGTCCTCACTGAGTTTGTGCATGGTCACAGGCAAGCCTTCTTGCAGCTTGTGAAACCTGGATGTAGTTTCAAGCACAATCCTTGGGTATTATGGTTTCATGTGAACTGTCTGCAGTTTGTTCAAAAAAGATAAAATTATACTGAATTATACTAATATTCACAGACTCAGTTAAATTACATGTAAAAATTAAAAAGTTACCAACACAAGCTTCTGCACTATTTGTTTTATTAATGAATTTAATTTACTTTATTCTACTTCTGTCTTTTTTAGCTGTGTTATAGAACTAAGTACTATTTCATAGGTCACACTTGTAACCTCACACCTTTAATTTCCTGAATAAACCACCAAATGGGATGTCTTATGCAGCCTATCCTGTCAGAGCAATTTTTACTAGCCTCTCTAGAGATGAGTGCACACATAGACACACATGCATACACAGAGCTATGTTCTAGTGACAATTTCATAATTTTTTGTCTCGAATTATAAGGCACATATGCATAATTCAATTTAAAAAAAGAAACAAAACAACAAAAAACCCTTCTGAACACTGATCTTGTTATGAGCATCCAAGGGCCTGTTGTATCTACACCTTGAGCCAGCTCTGCACTGTTCACACCTATCTCACCTGTTTTTCACTTCTAGTAACTCCTCGGATTTCTAAAAAAGGACTCTGCTGTAAATCCATCACTGACACCCCTCCCTGCCCTCCTTTCCGTGCTGAATGATGGGAAGAAGCTGTCAGGCCACGCCTACATTTCCTTGTATACTTTTCTTTCTCCTATCTCTCTTTCTATTTCCTGTTTTGGTTGCCTTCATATACTTCAGCACTATCAGTCTCATTTACATGCTTGACTCACAGCAGAGCCTTATGACCTCTGTGTTTCTGCCAGCTGCAGGTCTCTGACATATGTTTCCCTCAAAAGCAGGGCGTAAACACTTGCATCCAGTCTCCTGTCCTTCACAGAGGTTCAGGTATTTCTCACTAAAGACATATAGGTAATGATGCTTCCCACCAATTCTCTATTTTGCATAAACACAGGAGTACTTTAATACTGTCAAATGCCAATTGATAAAATCCATTTTCACCATAGCTCTCTTGAAATCCTGTTTCTGTATTATTTTAGCCAATTACTTGACACATTTTTACTGATTTTCTTAATCAAGGCTTACCTGTGTGTGGAAATCCTGCCCTGACTATTCCTACTACAAGTCCTGACTGTTTTATAATAAATTAATAACATTAATATGTCAGGTCAGTGTCTCAATTTTCCTTAAATCTACTCAGTGCAGCCTGGATAATAAAATCAGTTTATGCTACTGCACAATTCAGAATGGCAACATTTAATAAGCTCAAATATGAAGTCGACTATTATAATACTAGGTATCAGCATGCTAAGCAATTACACCTGAATTTTTAAAGTATTATTTTTTTCAGACAACACAATTATTTACAAGTTATTACATAGCACAGAGGATTTGTCTTTGTTGAATACATTTTTTTATTTGCTTGCTTTAACCAGTCTCAATAGATCTGCTTGCTACCATCTGGAAAAGCAGAAAAAAGTAGATATATTAATGAATTTCCACGTCATCCTGAGCTCAAAAATTCTTCAGGCAAAGCTATTCAAAGTACAGAGAAATTAAAATGTAATTTACTCTTTCCTGCCCCTTCAGAAATCAATGCCTGTGTTCTTTGTTCAGCTCCTATTATTCATAACATGACAAGTTCTAGGTCACTGCATACAGGGAGATGATATTTAGCAACTGATCCTAGAAAGGCTTAATTGGTTGTCTTGTGAAAATTATATGTCTCTTAAATAAAGATCAAAATCCATTCCTACTAGCAAATCCTTATTTTCTGGAAAAATATCTGTGAAAGAGCACTTCAACAAACACACACATCAAATAGTGCTTTTGTTTCTTAGTTTAATTTTTCTTTGGACATAATCCAATTTTTATTACAATTTATTGAAATAATTGTCATGAACTTTAGACATAATTGCATGGAAATCTTGTTCCTTTATTTGCAGAATTCTTTTTACAGAATTTGGATTCTCTGTTGTGATGAAATTGCTCGAAGGTACCAATCTAAAACTGGCATGACAAAACAAAAACAAAAAAACTCAAAACCCAAAAAAAAAAAAAAAACCACCCCAAAACAACCAAAAAACACCCCCCCCCCCCCCAAAAAAACCCCCCAAAAAACCCAAAAACAAAAACCCAAAGAAAACCAACAAAAAACAGACCACGCAACCAAACCAAAGAATAGAGAAGATTTAATTTAATCTTTAAACGTTCATCAGTCCTTATTCCACCTTCTGGAATGAGTCTGGATAAAGACTTCACAAGGTAACCTTTGTGGAAGAGAGGAGACAGAGGGATATTGTTCATTTATCCATCTTCTTTTCTTTTTGTCCAAATCAAAATATTGCAGCTTTCTCCAACTTTATCTTAGGAATGTCTAATCATTATAGCCAAACTGACTTCTTTCTTTTCTATTGAAAAACGTTTCTTACTAGCTCTTTTATTGAGAACTGCCAGTCTCACCCTATATATCTTCAGCTGAAACTGCCATACAAAGGACTTTCTTAAGACCTGAAGTCTGAGTGACAGGTCTAAGAGACTGCTTCTCCTATTCACTTGCAAAAATAAAACTCCCACTACCCTGCATCCCAATATCTGAAGGGATTTTTATTTATCCTAGATTAAAAGAGACAGTCCTACTACACACTAATAATGATAGAGATGCTGTT
Organism: Ramphastos sulfuratus; assembly: GCA_013399055.1. NCBI lineage: Eukaryota > Metazoa > Chordata > Aves > Piciformes > Ramphastidae > Ramphastos > Ramphastos sulfuratus. Next base: position 161,351 of record WBNM01021393.1, on the reverse strand, counting down.
ACAAAGCTTTTGTTTCTATTCCATCTCTTGTCAATTTTTCCTCTGTCTTCCACTTTTGTACTGTGCTAAATACATTTCCCGTCTCTGTTTCCAGTTGTGTCAGTAAATTTTCCTTGACTGGACCACAGTTATATTCTCTGTCACCAGTCTCAAAAACTTTTCAAGAAAATATCTCTGTGCTGGACACTGCTAATCAGGAGGGGCTAGTTGTATACAATTGTGTTTGTCTTTATTCTCTTTAAGCAAATAATTGGCAAGAGTCAGACAATGGATATGGGAGAAACAGTGACTGTCATATTGATATGCATGGTCTTTTTCTGGTGCTTTTACCTTTTCGAAGTTTCATTCCTTGTACCTAAAAACCTGATTCTTTGCAGGAGAGACCTTTTGTTATTTTTGTTATTAGTTTCTAATACCGCAGCATGCCAGCTTGTGAGCAGGGCTGATATTAATATAGATAATGACAATAAAAATGTCATCGACTTAGTCTGGGGAATGATCGTGCACAGAATGCACTTACGCCTGGAAAAATGCAAAAATGAACTTTTTTCTCTTTTCCTTTACAGTGAACTCCTACCTGTCACCAGTTTCCAACACAGGCACCAAAAAATTAATCATGATTCTGGTCCAGCACTAGGTATTACACATTGCCTACAGCCACTTCACGAAAAATTTATCATGTAACTTTTTGCCATTTACATTAATGCAACAAAACCAGTATGCACTATGTACAGTCTTCAGGCAGTCTCTCCTGTGCCACACTGATCTTGTGTACAGTAACAAGAATGCAGTCAGTCACTTGTACTGTGACTTGTGATGAGCTGGAGAGTCTGTACACAGCAAAGCAAACTAAGTATAACTTTGACAGATCAGTATGCCAATGAACTCCTAGTGTATGCCCAAAATTATTCCAGATGACTCTAAACAATGTGAAACGTGTCAATAGTTATGTAACAAGGTACAAACATTACAACAAAGTGTTTCTTGAGAATGTGTTACCACTTCCACTTATGTCTATGACATTGGTGCATTTCACTGTGAACAAAGTAATATAAATTAGGAAAATCTGTAGGCTGTTTTCTGGGATTGCTAAACCAAAGACAGGAAGAAGACATTAGATTCATAGTATAGAAAGCCATACAGAACTGAAGAAAGTATGGTAATTTAAGTACCAAAGTGACAGAATCACAGAATTGTCAGGGTTGGAAGGGACCTCAAGGATCATCTAGTTCCAACCTCCCTGCCATGGGCAGGGACACTTACCACTAGATCAGGTTGCCTGGAACCACATCCAGCCTGGCCTTAAAAGCATCCAGAGATAGGGCTTCCACACTTGGCAACCAGTTGCAGTGTTTCACCACCACATCTAATTTAAATCTACCCTCCTCTAACTTGGATCCATTGCCTTTAGTCCTATCACTACCCAACACACTAAAAAGTTCCTCAGCATCTTTCTTGTAGGCCCCCTTCAGATATTGGAAGGCCACAATAAGGTCTCCTTGGAGCCTTCTCTTTTCCAAACTGAACAACCCCAACTCTCAGTTTGTCCTCATATGAGAAATGCTCCAGCCCTCTGATCTTGCTTATCAAGTTTCAGCATGTTCATATCTTTCTTATAGAATTATAGAACGGTAAGGTTAGAAGGGACCACAAGGATCATCTAGTTGTCTAACAGGGCAACCTGTTCAGTGCCTCACCACCCTCACTGCAAAGAACTTCTTCCTAACATCTACTTTAAATCTCCCCTCTGCCAGTTTAAACCCATTGCCCCTCATCCTGTCATTGCAAGACATTGTAAATAGTCCCTCCCCAGCCTTCCTGTAGACCCCCTTCAGAGACCAGAAGGCTACTCTAAGGTCTCCTCGAAGCCTTCTCTTCTCCAGGCTGCACAGCCCCAACTCTCTCGGCCTGTCCTCACAGGAGAGCTGCTCCAGGCTCTGATCACCTTCATGGCCCTCCTCTGGACCCGCTCCAACAGTTCCATGTCCTTCCTGTGCTGGGGGCTCCAGAACTGCACACAGTACTCCAGGCGGGGTCTGATGAGAGCAGAGTAAAGGGGGAGAATCACCTCCCTTGCTCTGCTGGCCATGCTTCTCTTGATATTTTCTTGTAATAGAGGTTCCAGAACTGGACACAATGCTCCAGGTGGGGTCTCATGAAAGCGTTGTACGGGTGAAGAATCATCTCCCTTCACCTGTTGGCCACACTTCTCTTAATACAACCCAGGATATATTTGGCTTTCTGGGCTGCAATTGTACAATGACAGTCATTTTGAGCTTCTCATCCACCAACATCCCCAAGTCCTTTTCTTCAAGCCAGTCACTACCCAACCTGTATTGGTGGGATTGTCTCAGCCCAAATGCAGGACCCTGCACTTGGTCTTGTTGAACCTCATGAGGTCAGCATGGACCCACCTATCCAGCCTGTCAAGGTCCCTCTGGATGGCATCTCTGCCCTCCAGCATGTCAGCCGCACCGCACAGCTTGGTGTCATCAACTTGCTGAGGGTGCACTCAATGCCACCGTCCAAGTCGCAAACTAAGATGCTGAACAAGACTAGTCCCAGTACTGATTCTTGAGGGACTGCACTTGTCACTGGGCTCCACTTGGACATGGGCTCATTGACAGCCACTCTTTTGGTATGGCCATGAAACCACTTCTTTATCCACCAAGTAGTCCATCCATCAAACCCATATTTTACCAGCTTGGAGACCAGGATGTCGTGTGGGGCAGTGTCAAAGACTTTGCTCAAGTCCAGATAAATGATGTCCTTGAAGAAGGCAAAGATTTAAACATATAGATGTCATCTAACTTCTAGAAATATAAAGGATGTTTTATCATGTAAAGTCCCCTTTGACTATAAGGAAAATTCAAAATTTTAAACTTAAATAAAATTCAAATTTTAAATTTAAATAAAAATTTTCTTACAGTGTCACAAGTCTCCATTGCTTAGTATAAGGTTTCTCACGAGCAATTCCTCTACAGTCCTCAGAGGTAAGCTATAAAAAGACATTCTAGTATCTACAGTACATTTTAAGTAGAATTTAGAAACCTAACTCCAAAAGAAAGATCTGTAAGAACACTGATTAGCCTAAGAATATCTTAAATGTCCAGGAGCCCATATGGAATTAATGATCTACATATCTAAGTATCTACAGCATCCATAATGGTTTCTTCTCACATAATTTGGATCTACACTGTCAGCATTTAATTCTGAGCTGGTCATTCAAACGTTTTTATTATCAATGACCAAAAATACATGAAGTAATTTTTTTTTCTAGTTTAGACATTAACAGTAGGATGAGAGCTATCATATCATAGAAATATCCACTTCACTGACAGTAAGAAGAGTCTACTTTGCATAGACATTTTCTCAGATGATTCAGATTCCTGTAAGTCTATAATTTTATTAAGAAACTTAATATGATTTTTATTTTATATGTCCAGATTCACCTCCATGTGTGGTTCAGCAACTTTTGAGTGTCTTACTTGTACATAATGCTCTTTCTAATTTAACACTAGAGTTAATTTCCTGATTTGAGAAATCAAGTAGGCACAGTTTGAAACGATCTATGATAGACTGAAATGAAGAGCGGATTGCCAAGGATAGAAATCTATATTGCATCATGAATATCTCAAGACATGAGTGTGGCACATGAGAAGAGAAAAATGTTTTAGATTCCGAAGTTTTGTCAAACTTAAGAAAATAATTTCCTCCTGAATCAGTGGATTGCTTCTTCAGCCAGAGTATTGATGCAAACACCTTCTGGACTACCAGATTTACTGTTAGTAATCATGTATTTCATGTTGACTTGTAACTTCCATGACATGAAGGAATGGTAATATGCAATACTTGTGAAATTTACTGTTTAAGTATCAGTACTTAATGTTTGATGGAAGGAGGGTTCATCTACTACATACAAACCTACTCATGTTCAGGATTAGAGAACAGATGAAATCTTTCAAGATAGGAGAAAGACCCCCATGTGAAACTGACATAAGGCAGTTTAGTTTTGGGACCTATTAGAAAAAGAAAAATCTGTGGTGCCATGTGCCCATATGTCTATAAATATATGTTACATCTGTGTAGAGTTATCTATATCTTGAACACATTTGTCTGACAGAATGGTTCCTATTCCAGCAGGCCCACTTTCTCTCTATGGAGTCTCATAGTTGTATTTGTCTGGCATAACGTTTTGGAACTACAGATGCTCTAATAGCAAAAATATACTTCTAGGACACCAGAAAATGGATACAGAGCCAAAAATGAAGCAACGTATTTCCTTTTTAAAACTGAAATTGTCTGCTGTGAAAATTACAATGATTTTAATGTATTTGAAATTACTTTTAAAAATTTGTCTACAATCAAGAGATAATAGGTCAGACATAAGAACGATAAAACAAGCAGTATATACCTTATATCAAGGAGTGAAAATACATTTAGCATTTATATTTTCACTCTCTAAGGCAGCCTTTGCCTGAGGGAGACTCTCAATTATTTTAGTTGTACTAGTTCCAAGAATCTAAACTTCTGGTAGAAATGGTGGTAACATGAGAAAGAACTGTGTATCACTTCTTCCTGCATTGAACAATAGTAGCATATTGTGCCGAGTTTGTGTCTGAAGAGATTTTGGTACAAGGGATAGGGGCTACTGGTGTGGCTCCTGTAAGATGCTTCAAGACGCTTCCCAGGCTTCAGGATGGACCTGCCTTTGGACCAGGCTTTGCCAATCAACACCTTTGTAGTAGCATTATCTAAGGGAACAACCTGTGAGCTACTTCCTTTGTTGGGGGAGTTCTTTTGTGTTGGAGAATAATAGGAAGTAGTAGAGACAACCTTGAAGTCACCTAGATCATTGAGGAAGGAGGAGGGGAAGCATGCCAGAGCAGCAATTTCCCCTTTGCCCTACAGCGAGATGACAGGCTGAGCCCTTGCAGCTCATGGAGATTAACAGTGGGCAAAAATGTCATCTCTAACCTGTGGCAATTGTGGCAAAAAAAAAATCTGTAACCTGTAATCCAATTAACTTCCTCTCACTCTCCCAACACATACTATTGAACAGTATGTGTTGGGAGAGCGAGAGAAAGTTAATCTGATTATAATTTCTTTAATTTTTGTGGGACATTAAATCCAAATGTTTACTATTTTTATCACCTCAGAATGCTCTGCATTAAGGAATTGGGTCTTCTCTGGTTTAACCAGGAGTCGTTGATGCTCATGTATTTGATCCTTGCCATTTGTTCGTACAGCCAGAAGAGATATTTTTTAATTGGATTTTTTCACATTTTGTTTAAATCACTTGCCACTTGCATATATATGGGTCTGACATGGAGGTGGTGTGGGTCATCCCTGTCACTATTTTTCAATTGAAATAAACAAATGGACCACAGTAATGAATAGTGCAACAGTCTGCCTGGCAACTATAATATAATTTCAGCAGCTCATATCCTTTGCATTTTATTTACAAAGTCCTATTTGAATTTGCCAGTGAATAGTCATGCATTCAAGTATAATTTGTTGTCTGAGAGAGATAATTTGTCTAAGCTCCTACTGAGATAATTTTCTATTCTAGTAGACCTCAGAGGGTATAACCTCTGGATCAGCAGCTTGCCTTAAGACTGACATTGTGCTTATGCCCACAGGAAACAAATATTGCAAGTTGTTCTCCAAACTGAATAGCTAGGTATAGGTTTTCATTATAAAATCCTGACCTTTAATGCTTAAAGATTTCTATTTTCTGTGCATCTCTTCACTACATTCATGGATTCAGACAGAGTCATCTTACACTTCAACAGTCGTTTTTAAAAAAGCTCAGCAACGACAGACAGGAAACATCTGAAAAACTTTATTCTATTACAGAGACTGAATGTAGTTCAGCCTAGGAAGTGCTGGGTGGTGCACACTTTTCAGTGCTTAACATTCTGAATCCTATAATAAATATTGCATTTTATATGTACCTGGATTATATATAAATGTGAATCTCTTGGATCATTCAGTCCAGTAATGTACTACTGCAGGCAATTATGTCATGCCATATACTACAGTTATCTAAATGCAACATGACATTTCTGCATCCATTAGAGATGCAAAATCCAGAGGTTATTTTAGATTTGCCCATTAGGAAGTTATTCTGGAATAGGAAATTGCAGCTCCTCTGTCCTCTCAGACGCCACTCAAAGCTGATCCATCCACAGATGCCCTGCAGAAAATGAAAGGCAGATAACTGCTCTTTCACTAGATGAAAAGCTGCTTCACTTTGTCTTGATTCTGTGAAGGAGTCGGCCTACATATGGACTGAGTGAGTGAGTGAGTGAATGAGTGTATATATGGGATGGTAAAACCCCAGATATCTTTGGGAAAGTAGAGCACTTAAGCTTACATCTACCACTACAAAGGAGAAGCTTCTTACTACAATGATACTGCCCATGCTTTTATAGATCATTTATGTGGAACAATTCAAATCACCCTACTCTGAACTTACTTAAAACACTTACTTACACGACCTTGTGAATTTTAGATTAGCGTCCTCATTGATTTGGTTAAACACTATTATCTGACATCTACCTTAAAATAACAATTACCAACCCTTTATAAGCAAGTCTTTTCTGAAATGAAGTCTCTGACAGTTACACTCTTCTTTTTTAAACTTACATTTATGCATAATAAGTTATCCTTTCTGTTCTTAGACTAACATTTCCCTTCAGTTTACATAACATTTATCCTCCAGTGTACTTGCATGTAGTAATCTTTCCCTTCACAGTTGCTAGACAACATGAAACTCATCTATCTCACCTTGTGTGTTAGATTCCTTTCTCTGATACAGCTAACAGCCTTTCTTCATATCTGCATTCCAAATTCATCAACCTTGAGCATCTGTACAACGTGTATGTTATTACCAGTGCAGTTTCAATAAGGTCTTTAAAAAAAACTATAATCCTCAAGCATGTTCAAATACTCTTCCTAAAGCAACTTTGTATAAATGAACTTTTTCAGTATCGTAGTATATTAGTTGTTCATTATTATGAATTATGCAAAATTAACAATCAATATTAATTTTGATATCCAAGCAGAGATTGTTAATAACTATGAAAATTGTTTATTAACATTAAATCTCTCCAGAAAACTTATTTACAAGGTTTTAAATGCATATTTTTGAAATTTATACACACAGGGAACAGGCAAAATTGGAACACCATAAGAGGTATCTAGCAAACACAAACACTATACTGGGAGAGAAGGTTCTTGCAGTCAGTACACTGCTTGTGGTTAATTATCCTGCTTATCCACTAGATGGACGCAGGAAGCTCCTTTCTGCTTATGGCAGAAGGCAATCAGTGAATTACAAGAGGCTTTACTCAAGTATTTACTCACAAAATATTATCAGACAGTACCCAAAGCACGTGGAGGGGTTGCTGTCAGTGGTCTCAAAGCTGTTAGAAACTTTGGAGTTTTCCCAGTCTCTTTTCTCAGGAAGCTGGGAGTCTGGCACAGTCTCTGACCTGGTTCCTCTTGATTCCTGATTCAGCAGAAGCCATATAGAGGGGCAGGCAGGATGGAATGAGATGTGCAGTCTTGGCACAATGTCACGCTGGCTATGCAGGCTGATTGCCTGCAGGCTTTTAGAGCCTGTTCCTGGTAAACTTGAAGCAGTGGAGTTTCCAGGCAGTTCAGGATGCAATGAGGCAGCAGAGCACCATGAATACAACAACAGAGAGCACATTGCATTAGCTGTTCATCCCTTTTTATCAATACAGTCCAAAACTAATGGGCCTTTGGACATAGATTAGCCAATCAGATGGCACTTTGCCAAGCTTGACCAAATTAGGTGAAGCCAGGGCTTTTGTTTTCCTTTCCCACAGTTGCTTCCCCCAGCACAGGATGGGGAGCAGGGGAACATGTCTGGGCAAGCCAGAGTCTATAGACTCAGCGGCTCAAGGTTTTGTCCTCTTTCCCACAGTTGCTTCTCCCCATCACAGAATGGGGGGAGAGCAGAAAAACATGTCTGGGTGAGCCAGGACATGTATAAGCCTATTTTGGTCTGCTTAGGCCTACCATGAGAGTCATATAGAAGGACTGTGGTAGTGTATGAGAAAAGTTAAATGTTATTCAGCAGAAGTTCAAGAAGAAAAGATAAAACTTGTGACTGCATTTAGTTGTGGGAATTAGCAAGCAGAAGCAATACAGAGAGACAATCACCAATGTATATTAGGTAGTTGCAAGATACTCGGTTTCCACACTCACATGCAGAATAAAAATCAGACTCATGCAAGGCCACTTCATCAGTGCTGCATAGTCCAGCTGTTTTTAAGGATAAAATGAAACCACAAGAGGTCAAGCAATGACTTAGTGAAAAGAAAAAAAGTAGAGGACCTGACAAAAAGCTAAAGAGGAGGATCTACATTATTTTTTTTTTGCTGATTGAACATACTAAAGGTGAACTTAATGGCTATGATGGAAGCTATGGTAATATCACTGTTAGAAACAGAAGAGAGTATTTTAAAGAGTTTTGAAAGAATAGGCTGTGTTTACACTGTACTACAATTCAAAGAAATTACGTCATGCTGCAACTAGTATAGAAAAATCTCTGCTGGGATCACTGCAACAAAACCATGATTTCTTTCATCATATGTACTCCATCGAGTGTCACAAGAGATATTTGCTCCAATAACTCTTTTCATTTAACTTGGTCTGTAACAGGTTGGTAAAGCAAAGAATTCTAGTGCTAACCTGCTCCACACAGTATATTCAGCAACAAGTAAAGGCTGTTTATTGCCTATACATAGCTAATTTAGTATTGCAGGTAGAGAACATAAGCAGGAAGTAAGGTATGTCAGGGAAGTTGCTGTACAGTTCATTTGTCCCCAGAAAATGGAGTAGTGTTTCAATATCATTCAGAGATATTCCCTATAAAATGCAGAAGAGCCATGATCTTCCTCCATTTGCATTAGTGGGATGACGTGCTGTCATTTCTCAGTCTTGCAGTGTGGCATGTCCAGGTTTCAATCTGTGTACCTTGGCTACACCACGTCAGAGAAAATCTTTGGGGCAATTCTTATATCAAGCACAAAGATATTTATGAGCTTCTTTTCTGTCATTTCCCTTTATAAGTAAATGTCCACAATGTTTAGTAGGATAAATAATATATTTCACGCAGCTGTCAACAGCATCCCAGAAAAAGGTTTTGTCAGTTAAAGGAGTCTATTATCAAAGTATCCAGTACAGATAAATATATATTTCAATTTATTGAATGGTATACACCCACAAATATTTTTCAGAAGAATAAAAATATAATTCTCAATGTAGATAGAAAAGAACTAACACAATTTTCTTTCCATCAAATAATAAGAGCATAAAGTATTTTTGCCTTGAAAGACATTTTAATATAAAAAAATTTACCCATTTTGGAAAATCTATAGGCATGGAATATAGGAAACAGAAAAGAATTACAATGTCTTGAACATTGAATTTAACTTTCCATTAGCTTATGCTGATGATTAAATTATGCTGATGCGAGGGTTATTGTGCCCTTGAGCCAAAGTTTAACAGTCCACTTACAGTCTAGTAATAGAGATTTTAAGGAATGATGATTCTGTCACACTGCTGGTGTTATAATAGATATATTTGGATGACTGTTCACATACAAATGTATTTAAATGAATTGAGCATCATATCCATCATGATCTGCAACACATTTGGGATTTTTTTATCACTTTATCCATTTAAATTACATCTAAATTATAAATACTGTGAATATCAGCAGTTAAAGTAATATTAGCCTAACATAAAAAGAGATAGATAGCAGAAATATTTTGTTACTTTGCTGTGACCTACATCACTGCATTTTGTGATATAATTGCCAGAACTTGCCTTCTCATTTTCACTTTTTGAGATTTCAGTATCATTATTAAAACTGATCATACTGCAGAAGCACAGACCTTTGTTGAGAGGTAATGCATCATGTGCCTCAAAATGTATACTTGCTGACTCCATGGTCTAAAAGGCTTTGAAATAACCCGGCATTAACATTTACATACAACAATGCTAATGTGCCCAACGTTAATGATTACATACAATAATGATACAACTTTAACATTATAAGCTTTTTAAAAGTCAGGGATTTAAACACCATAGATGTGAGGCATTTCATCCACTTCATTTGACACCTTGCCTGCTTGTACTCTATACTAGTGATGTTTTCTCAAACAGATTTTTCTGAGGCAAAGTGATAATGATTAAACTTCAACACTATATCCGGTAGCGGGTATATATCTTGGAAAAGTATTTTGTCTTTCTCTAAGAACATTTACTGCTTTTTACTTTTTCAAAAATTATTGGGGGATGATACACAAACAAACAAACAAAACCCCCCAAAACAATGACAAAAAAACCCAAACAAACAAAATAAACAACCACACCAAACGAGCTAAACAAACAAGCAAAGAAAGTCCATCAAATCACAAAGACTTACTGACAAAAGCTGTAGATAGGTTAAAATCATCAATTTTATAAGCTTCTTGAAAAATTGTCAGTTTGAATTGTCAGTGTTTCTGTGTTAGAAAATTCCTTAAGTTTTTAGAGCATGCCAAGCCATTCATGGTATTAAGTTTGACGTGATCTGTGCAACTCGTCAGGGAAAAAAGAGCCAGTTGAATAATTGTTTGTACTGTTTGGCAAAGAATAGTGCTACTGAGGTACCCACAAGCAAACAATAGCCACCTGAAAACTGTGAATTTATTGCAATTAACCTGCACTCCTTCCAACACAATAAAATTATAGACGTCAATTCGGAAAATACAGTTGCACAACTAATTAAACTAGTTGGAGAGATGAACCAAAATTTGCACACACTCACTCAGAAAAGGAAAATCTGCTCACAAGTACTCAGGACATGACATACATATACATACACACACACACACACACACACTCACCAAGGATGAGTGAGGACTCCTTAGAGAGATTTTGTTCTAAAGGGAGAAGATATGACTGACAGTCCGCTTCTGTGTGGAGAGAACCCCTTCTCTCCATAGCAGGACTCCCATTTATACCCTGCAAGTTGTGCTGCAGTCAGTTTCTTAGTCAGCAAGCTAAGTTCTGCAAGCAGCAAAAGGACTTCTGGGCCTGGAGATGCCAGCTAATGTCTAGGGATGTCTATCTGATCTTGAATAACTCCTAGTAAGCCTCAGCCCTTTGTGCAGGGTCTGTCAGGACCTTGTGCTTTTGGCGGGGGTGATTGCACCTACCACAAATACACACAGGAAAACAATATATGGAGGTGTCACTTGCATATGTCCTTGTTCTGAGATTAAATAAATGTATGGAAGAGTAGCTGTGGCTCCCCAAACTCCCTAAATAAGTTAAACAATCAGAGGAGCACAAGAGCAAAAGTATCAGTCAGTATCTATGTTCTCCCTCTGCCAACAGTTAAAAAGAGGATATAGGAGGGGGTAAGATAATGATTTCTGGGAAAACAGGTGAATATATTGTTAATATATGCTAAAAAATCTCATGGGTTCGTGGATTCAGTAGTTCACATTTTGGGAAAGATCCTGGTGTACCCCAGCACTGTCATAAAAGAATACCAACTTGATAAACTCATTTGCTATGAAGTGTAATTTCTAATTTCTTTGTTTCAATTTTTTTTTTCAAATCACGCTTTAGAATGAAAAGTACACAATGAATTAGCAAAGACAGGGTGAGGAGGGAGGATTTACTTCTCAACAAGGTAAAAGTTGTTTATTATGTAGCCAAAAAAAAATGACATCTGAATTCAAAGACAAATTATTTTCAAGGATGTGTATTAATCCACTTCTTCTCATTGACATGACAAGCTGTCTGTCTCTTGAAGAAGGAAGACTTTTTTTTTAATATATATCTGGAACCTTATGGCTTTCAAATGAGAAAGAGGATATAAAAGCTAGCATGCATCATCAAGACAATGCAACATGAGCATCATGATAAGTAAAATCAGAAAATGGCAACAATCACTGTGTCTGGACAATTTACCACAAATCAGCTAACTGTGAGAAAAATGGGGCATAATAAGATGGCTTTCTCACCTTAACGTTAAAGAAAGCATGTTAAAGATTTTTCATTTCTTCCTCCCCATTTGTTTTGTAAATTCTTGTAGCTGTTTTCCCTCTTTAGCAAATTGTAAACAAAAGTTAACTATATCTACTAAACAAGTTTCCTAATATTTCCATGACAGAATTCAGACTTCCAGAGTCTGAATTCCTCATATCCAAATCATGGAAGTGTGTGCCCATTTTTGTCTTTAAGCTGACAAAGGACTGTCAGCTGGGATGATAGAGGAGAACTGTGATCACCAGAGTGATTTCCTGTAACTATTGGGAATCAGGATTTTTCTGCATTGGGGTCTCTGATTGGACCCTGTAAATTTTCATCATCTATTTTTCACAACTGACTATGAGAACTTGTCACTTCATTATTCTTCCCTCGTATGAGTTTATTTAATGAGGTACTGAACAGCAGAGATCTAAGCATAAAATCTTTTCTACTACTGAGAAAACTGTTCACCTATCCCCAGTAGATTTTATTCTTCATTCATTTTCTAATCTTCACAAGAGGACCTTCCTTCCTTTCTGAGTATCTCAGATGCATCAGTTGTGCACACACTCACTGGTTCCTTCTGATACACCTGTGTAATGAAACTTACTTCATAGAATCATAGAATCATAGAATCATAGAATGGTAAGGTTGGAAGGGACCTCAAGGATCATCTAGTTCCAACCCTCTGCCATAGGCAGGGACACCTCCCACTAGTACAGGTCACTCAAGGTCTTGTCCAACCTGGCCTTGAACACCTCCAGGGAGAGAGCAGCCACAATCTCCCTGGGCAACCTGTTCCAGTGCCTCACCACCCTCACTGTAAAGAACTTCCTCCTAACATCTAGTCTGAATCTCCCCTCTGCCAGTTTAAACCCATTGCCCCTTGTCCTGTCATTGCAAGACATTGTAAATAGTCCCTCCCCAGCCTTCCTGTAGACCCCTTTCAGATACTGGAAGGCTACTATAAGGTCTCCTCGAAGCCTTCTCTTCTCCAGGCTGCAGAGCCCCAACTCTTGTAGCCTGTCCTCATAGGAGAACTGCTCCAACCCTCTGATCATCTTCGTGGCCCTCCTCTGGACCCGCTTCCAAGTCTTCCACTTCTTCAACAAGTGACTTCCAAGTCACCTGTTCCACTATCTAGAACACTTTTCAATGTGTTTATTTACTCATGGTATATTATAGTATTCCTGATAGGGAAATGCCTGATATGAATATTTGATCAATAATCCTAAACTAACTCACAGAATCAGAGCAAATTCTCCAAATTCTTTTCATGTCTTCAGGTTTTAAATTCTGCTTTATTTCCTCCATTCTTTAAATCAGGTTTGTTATAAGAAGTGGATTATGCCCCAGTTAGACATGTATTGGTTTCATTTTTGAGTGTCTCATGAAATTTAAAGTAAATATTATTGATTTTGTCTTTCTCTGTTTTTGTTTTCAGCAACTTCAGATAGTCTTAGATATCTGAGATAACAGTCACAATTCTGCTCAGAATTGGAATCTAATGAATGAACGTTCATTTCAACCACATCTTCCAGGCAAGTTCCTCAATAGATATATTTGGTCACCAGAATATTTCCATGCTGAACTGTAATATTTTATCTTATACACCACTTCATCAAAATAAAAATCTTTTCAAGTGAAAGACTTCCTTTCCAAAATAAGTATAGAGGAAAAAGTAAAATACAATCATAATGAGCAGAGATTAACTTAATTCTCCACTACCTTTTTCTATATACACAATATTCAGCACTGTTGAATCAGCCATCATCCATGTCAGCAACCAGCTTGGAGTGTCATTCTCTTGCATGTTCCAAAGAATCATCAAAAGATGATCAGTCAAATATTTGAATTCATCAAAATATCAGCCTTCATTATGCAAGACTAGTAAGTTCTGTCATTTGCTATAGAAAAATATAGATCCTCCTGTACATTTTTCTCGCTATAGAAGAACTTTTTTTGTTAGAGTAGAACTCTTTTTCTTGCTGCAGTAGTAACTCCTGTAACAGAACTTAATTCTCTAATTTCTTCATCTTTTTATGACTATCCTGATGTAAAACAGTGGGGCTGGAAATTCAAGGAAGGGGTCAGTTTTGCTCCAAGCCTGGACACTCCAGAATATTTTTGTTTCACTATGCCTCAATCTCCCTATACAGAAGAGAAGACCTAAAGATTCTTTTATGTTCATCCGAATGATACATTTGCCAGTGGTTTGGAGATAAGTATATAAGGGTGTATGACCTTTTCTAAAACGGATGTCTCTGCAGAATCAACCTTTCAAGTTCTACATCTCTTCAGTGAGAACTTCATTGTCTTGAAGAAATCCTCAACTGGCTTTGTCTCGTTACTGAACTCCCAACTGAAGTGAGATGAAGAGTTCTGCTCAGCACATACAGATAAAATAACTGCTTTTTCAATTTAACTTCTCCAAAATATGCAGCAAGAGCTTTTTCTTCTGGCCATATTTCTTCGCTTAGCATCAAAAGAGTAATTTAGTCAGATTAGGCAAATTGTAGATCACTTACATATTTCTCTCTTAATTTGTAGAAACAAACAACTTATAAAGATTTGATGCTATTTTTACAAAGTTATATCAAACAGTAATCCTTTCACTGATTGGTAAACATAGACAGTGGCATAAGCTGAACAAGATTTTAGAATTAGTATGAAGAGAAAATTTTTATATCAGTTTCTTGCCTGGGAAATGGGGAGAAGTAAAATGATAAATTGGCAGAGAAACAGCCAGATTAACTGAAAATTACAGCTTTGTAGAACAGTCCTTAGAAGAGAAGGTTTTTTTGTCTTATTTAATGAAATATACTAATGAATTTCTAAGTATTTAAGTAAAATATAATTATTAAATATGCAAAAAACCCCTCTCAGATTAAAAGCGTTTTAGCATCCAGATGAAATATCTATAAACAAAGGCATTATAACCACTGATGTACTGAAGAGCAAAGTATTCAGATTTCTCTTTTATGTAATGGTATGCAAAACTGATTGATGTTATGCACAGGAAGCAATATATCATCCTTTTAAGCATGGTTTTTAAACATGTTAATGTGTTATTTTACAACACAGTTCATTTGGAACCATTGTAATACTCCTTTCTATGTTAATTCTTATTGTAAGGCTTGATAGCATTTTCTGGAAATCCAAAATTATGTAAATAAATTCTTTCTAGATGATCTTCCTCTTATCTCAAAAGTCAAAATGCAATTAGGTAAAGGCTTAACTCTCCTGTGGGGCAAGTGGTCTGAACTTGACCCCAGGTCCTCCTGATTCCTCCCCGGGGTGGCCCACCTGACCCCAGATGTAGTGGTTAGCCCACTCCCACTTCCTGTCTGGACCCCCTATATAGATAGAGGAACTTTCTGTTTCTTGCTCTTTTTACCTGCCTGATAGCACCACCCTTGTTCCTTCTGTTCCCATTTGCACCACGTGGCCACCCTGCCACTTGGTGGACATCCCTTCCTGAATCTACCTCCATCCATTGCCATCGATCTGATTATATATATATTTTCTGTACCTTGTTTCTCTTCTAAAGCTTTTGTAACTCCCTTACCTTAAATACCTTTTTTATTTATTGTCAAAGTTTTTTTAAATTTCAAATTGAAGCAATCTTTGGGTGTTTTTCACTCTCTCTCTACATCTAATTCCTTTCTTTCCAAAAGGGAAGGGGAGAGGGGAAGACATTATTATTATTGTACTGGTTCTGTTAGCTATGTATATTTTGAGTCTCTGGGAAGATTGAACCAATACAAATTACTATAAAGGTATTTTGTTTCATTACTATGTAAAATATCTAAAATAGAATAAATAGAAATCAATGTAGACACAAGGTAGCACTCATTGTTTTAATGCCAGCACGTAAAGATATAGCTAGATCCAAGATACTAATATGCCATCAGAATGGGAAACAAATCTCTTGGGTGAGGTGAGTATCTGACAAAGGACAACTCAGTCTCCCTTTGTGGTATACATTTCTCTCCAACAATTATGCTGTAGTCTAAGGAAATTACTTGCTTCTAACTTTCAGATATCTGAATTTAGGTGTGATGAAGCATGTCTTTATTGACTGTTACACAAAGACATTGTAGTTAAATGAAGCGAAAATATGAAAGTGGGTCAATGGGGACAGAGAAGACAATGGGGACAGAGAAGACAGTCTTCCCTTCTAAGGTCATTTTACAAATAAAAGCAAATCAGGGAAAGAAAAAAAAAGTTCCAATTACTACGCTTGTCTTGTGGGACCATGTTACCCTCTCTACATATTTTTAACTGGTTTTGCACTACTACAAAGGTGGGCTGCCCTTCCTTTTTCCCTTCACGTAGCCCTCTTCATGTGAGATCGTGTATTGTTTGTGTCATACTAGTGTGTGTTGTTAGTGTAAACTCAAAACTTAGTTTTGAGGGAAATAGGGAAGCAACAGTGCTTTCCTAGGTCAACATATCTTCAATGATTTCTTGTAATTGGAATCTTAAATTCAGGCATTCTGCTATAGTTGAAAGATATGTTAACTTGTTATGACATTATTGACATGATGACAGGATGACTTGTTAGTGTGACATTATCATGTTTTTGATGTAAGCACCACTAGCTAGACTGCAAGCACCATAAACTCATCTTTGTATTTCATCTTATACACTAGGTGCAGAGACAGAAAGTAATCTCTTTTTGGAATTCTCAGAGGTTTCCAAGACTCTCTATCTGAATACTTTCTGCAGCCAGAATAGGTCTTCCTATTAACAATGTTACCAGTCTTTCTTTTTACAATGGTCTTTAATATTAGTGCGTGGAGGTGGGAGGAATGGAAAATAATCAGAGAAAACTATTTATCATGCCCTACCACTACATATTTGAAAATTTCTCAGCTAGCAAATCAACATAGACTAAACTATATAAAGCAAAGTGTATATATGAAGATTTGACCTTGACACATTGACTGCAGAGATTCCTAAGGCAGTGAAACATAATGCTGTTTTAATGGACTTAAATGAAAGCATATGGTAGAGACCCACATGTATAAGGGAATTTGACAGCAGACTAAAAGTAGCATTGCTTTTCAATCTAGCATTATTTCCCTGGCTGGTGTATTTCTGTTTGTGTAATCTTCACAATCACTCATAGAATCATAGAATGGTAAGGTTGGAAGGAGACCTCAAGGATCATCTAGTTTCAACCCCTTGCCATAGGCAGGGACACCTCCCACTAGTACAGGTTACTCAAGGCCTCAACCTGGCCTTGAACACCTCCAGGGAGGGAGCAGCCACAACCTCCCTGGGCAACCTGTTCCACTGCCTCACCACCCTCACTGTAAAGAACTTCCTCCTAACATCCAGTCTAAATCTTCCCTCTGCCAGTTTAAACCCATTGCCCCTTATCCTGTCATTGCAAGATCTTATAAATAGTCCCTCCCCAGCCTTCCTGTAGGACCCCTTTCAGATACTGGATACTCATAGTGTCTCTGTGCCTGGCTTGTCCTCATGAGAAGATTTCTGTAGAAATCAGACAGTGTGAAGTGCTGTTGGCTTTCCAATTGACTAGACTTGTTCGAAACTAACTTTTAAAGTAATATTGGAATCCAAATTTCTTCCACCTCTATATGGTAACATTAATGCTTTTTTGCTGGGCCACAAGTATATGATTGCCTGAATATTTCTCAGTTAATTTTAAGCAAATTGTAGGAGAATTGTCCTGTATATATCCATGCAAACATGCAAATTATCATAGACATTTCATATGGAGGCTTTTTTTTGCTCTACACTTTTTTCTAATTATAAAATGGTGGCAATTGCTTTTGGCATGGTAAAATGAATTAGTTCAAGTAGTAGCAATAACAAAGGTGTTAAACTTACCCTTCTGTGTGCTTAAATTGGGGTAAAGCATAATGTTTTACTAGTCTGTAGGGAGTTATAACAAGTGTTTTAACTGTAAAACTACAGCTAGCAGTTTAGTAACTATCTGAACTGTAGAAAGCAATAAAGTGCTTTTAAACTGACATAAATAAGTTCATAACCTAAAGGGAAATAGTGAAAATGACAAAAAAATTTGAAATATCACTCCAATTACAACAGTTCCTAAATGCTTACAGATGTTACTTGTGTTTAGAAAGTCATTTCACGTTACCCATGTCACCTAAATATATTTCCTAGCCCTTTCCTTTTTGAATCAAATGAATGGAGACAAATGTTTGGAAACAATAGCACGATTTGAAATATAATTTGATATTTCATATTGTAATCCTCTGGGACAAATCAGTGACAGGAAACTCCTACTGCAGTGCATAATCTGACTGGTTTCCCCCTTTGGATCAATGCGTTTCCATCTACATTCACATATAGGACAATAAATAATGGTGTTACACAGGTACACAGAGTGTTTGTTGAAAGTTAAAAGCCTGATTGCTGTGGGTTTACTCCAACAGGCAACTAAATAACATGGTCAGCCCATGTCTTTCTTAAACTATAGAGACAGAACTGGACATAGGACTCCACATGTGACCTGGTAAGTGTTGAGTAGAGTGGCATGATCATGTATCTCTCTGCTAGTAATGTCCCTTTACATGCAGGTCAGGATCCAATTTGCCTTAGCTGATGCTGGGTCAGCATATGAGTTGCAGCTACAAGATCCTGTGATCTGAGGTCTAAGAATGTCAACAAAGAGAGTCTCTGCCTTGTCAGCATTAGTAGTAACTGCACTGTTTAACAATGGGTCTGTGTCTTTCCTGTGTTTCCGCTTACTGCTTATGTGTCTGAGTAGCCCTTCTTGTTCTTGACTTCTTTGAGTAATTTCAGTTGTAGCTGAACCTTAGCTTTCCTGACTGCATCTCTGCATGCCCTAGCAAGGTTGTTTTAGTCCCTGATATGACTACAGAGGGACTATTGATTCATAATCCTTAGCTATGAATGACAAAGTGTCACCTAGTCAGAAGCTGGGCCAGTGTCTCTAGCCAGCCTATTGTGTCATCTCTGTGGGTGAATGGTTTGAGAGTTCCTGAACCAGTCATGGAATTAACAACTCAAAAAAAATACTGGATGTGCGTACAAGCAGAGCCTTGATATCCAACTATAACACTATTACAGCTAAAAAAAAAACTTAATTTCCATATTTATAGCTTAAATCCCGCAGCCCTTGCCCCACTTGTGGCAATTTAGACACAATCTAAATTGTAGGCAAGATAAAAGTGGTTTTCATTGAAGCATAACTCATACAGGTTATAAAAGACATCTGAAGATTGACATTTCCAACCTCCTACTTGGAGCATACCCAGCTAAAGCAGGACACTCAAGGCCTCATTCAATTCTCTTTTGACTATCTCTAAGGTTGAAGAGCTTACAACCTTTTTTTGCAAAACATTATTTGACTTCTCTCGTTGCAAATATTTTTATGCTTATGTTTAATCAGAATTTCCTATACTGTAACATTTGAACACTGCTTCCTTTCATTGTTACTTTGTAATTCTGAGAAGTTTCTGGCTTGTCTTCTCCTACTGTGTAGTCAAATTCAGCAATAAGATCATTCACTGAAATTTTTCTTCTTAAAATGGAACAAACCCCTAAACTTTCTTGGCTGATCTCCTGTATGACAGTCTTTTTTTCTCCTGAGAAACGCAAAACTGGACAAAGTGCTCCAAATGCAATTGTGCAAGTGCCAAAGTGATGAAAATAATCACTGCACTTCCGCTGCTGGTTACCATCTTGCCAACGCAGCTCAGTATGCATTTGGCCTTCACCTCAGAGACATGCTAGTGACTAATGTTGTTTGCTGTCTGCCAGTACTTCATGGTGTTATCCTGCACAGCTGCATTTTATCCCATTAGCTCCCAAATGCTTATAGGTTTATACATCTTCAGGTTTAGGACTTGGCACTTGCTTTCGTTGAAATTTCTCAGATATCTGCCAGCTTTTTTGCCTACCTGTAGAGCTCTCTGAAAGCATAGTAGACTTGCCCTCCAGGAGGATCACCTACAAACTCGATAACATCCCATTCTATTGTCCAGGCCACTACAAATATGTTAAATATCATCAAACAGAATATCAGTCTGGAGGCATGCCACTCATTGCTGCCATGGTCTGGTCTCGAGGTCTGTGGTAATGGGTTGGACTTGATGATCTTTGAGGTCTCTTCCAACCTTGGTGATACTGTGATACTGTGATTGTGATCAAACAACAGCTGGACTTTGGACACTCTATCTCAATATTTTGATCCCAGAAGTCCAACCAGCTTTCTAACCAGTTATCCAGTCAATAAAAAGCTGGACACTAGCCAACAATGCACACTTGCAGCCCAGAAGAGCAATCACATCCTGCATCAAAAGAAGTGTGGACAATGGATCAAGAGAGGTGATTCTATCACTCTGCTCTGCTCTGATGAGACCTCACATGGAGTACTGTGTCCAGCTATGGAACTCCTCAGCACGAGAGATGTAGACCTGTTGGAGTAGATCCAGCGGAGGGCCACAAAGTTGATCAGAGAGGACTGGAGCACTTCTCCCATGAAGAGAGCATAAAAGAATTGGGGCTGTTCAGCCTGGAGAAAAGAAGGCTCCAGGGAGATGTTTCAATACCTGAAGGAGATGTACAGGAAGGCTGGGGAGGAGATGTTTAGAAGGGCTTGTAGCAAAAGGACAAGGGTGAGAGTAGATTTATTTCGTAGATTATTTTTATACTAGTGGGAGGTGTCCCTGCCTATGGCAGGGAGTTGGAACTAGATGATCCTTGAGGTCTCCTTCCAACCTTACTATTCTAGGATTCTATGATTCTATGATTCTATGATTCCTATATTCAGTAAGTTTAGTTAAGTGCTAGATACCATCTTGGAAAAAGTTAACACCAACCATTATTGTGTTACCACATTTTACTGAATCAAACCCCTTTATTTTTTTCTGTCTCACTGCATGCAATAAAATATTCTCATGTTTTCATTATGTTTTTAATCAATAACATGAAGCTGGGTTTGGAAATCAGGACTAATATTTACCCAATAGGATTAAAATTCCA
The DNA here is from genome assembly GCA_013399055.1 of Ramphastos sulfuratus. NCBI lineage: Eukaryota > Metazoa > Chordata > Aves > Piciformes > Ramphastidae > Ramphastos > Ramphastos sulfuratus. Next base: position 140,279 of record WBNM01021393.1, on the reverse strand, counting down.
AAGCTTCTGCTGTATCTTCATTAAAAGACAAAGGGTTTTGTAAACGGTCACTTTGCTAAAATTTCAAGCTGTCTTGGACAGCCCAATGTCTTACCATTTACATTGCTTAATATAAGAAAAAATGCTTAGATATATCTTGGAAAGATAGCCAAGCAGTCAGCTGACATTGGCAGCAAACAATGATTGAGACGAATCCACAATCTTTAAAGTTTAGCTTTTAATAATTATTTAAAGCAGGTGTAACCCTAAATGCCTACATTTCAAATGGAAACAGAAATCTTTTAATGGTTAATAATAACTAGAAAAAATATGTTTGGGCTAGAGTAGAAAAGGCTCATTCTCAAAATAAGCCAGTGTCCTTCATTTTAATCCAACATGCTGCCAAAGGTGAAGATTCTGAAAATCTGAATGAGGAGGACTTACTGGTGCTTTTGGTCTAGTATTTAACTACTATTGCAATGGAAGATATGAAGCAAACTTCTATGGCAGTTTTTCTGGTTCATAAATCATATCCAATGTACAAAATTCCTATTGCATATGACATATCTGAAAAAATACACTATCTTTTTGGTTGAAAATGCTGCCACTTTCTGAAAACTGAATTTGGTAACAACTCACTGTAGTGTGCAAATTCTTAGTACATTTGCTATGGAAGTGTACAATTTCTTACACAGTGGATAAGTGGATAAATGTACTCTTACTGTTTTTCCTTCCTTTACAGAATAAAAGTTATATTCATTGCAGCCATAGAGAATTCCATATCTACTGGACAGATTTCTAGCCACTCTTCCCAAAGCCTGTAGTGCTGTATGGGTTTTTTGTGCCTCAAGCATAGGATGTAAGACTTCTCCTTGTTGAAGCTCATATATTTGACCTTGGCCCACCGATCAGTCTGTCCAAGTCCCTCTGCAGAGCATCTCTACCCTTAAACAAAACAACATTTCAACTCAACTTGGTATCACCAGTAAATTTACTGAGGGTGCTTTCTACCTCCTTGTCAAGATCATTAATAAAGGTTGTAAACAGAAGTGGTCCCGGTACGGAGCTCTGAGGAACATCACTTGTGACCAGCTGCCAGCTGGTCACTTGTGCAAGTTTTCTAATGCTCCTGAGATGGAGACTAAAAATTCATCTAAGGAATGTATTAAACATGCAGAAAAAATACTTATGGAATGTTACTTCTACTCAAGATCATTCAAAGTATATGTGAAGATATTCAACTGTCTTGAAGACTTCTTTGAACCTTGATCTTTGATTATCCTATAAACACTTTCACTATTGAAGTTATTTTAGAAAGTAGAAAATATAATAAAGAAATTGGTTTCTTCATTTAGAATACTCTCTCCAGAGTGACTTAGATTAAAGACAAATTGTGTGCTCTTTTGTCTCTGTAACGTATTTTCCACAAAAGGATTATGTGCAGTATATGCTTCAGTGTCATTTGTAGAGTGTTAATGTGTAATATGTTATACTGTTGCCAGATAGTGACTTAATATTTGAAAAGAGTCAGTGTATTTCAAATTCTTTAAGTTGCTGTCTTTGTCCAGAGGGCTATTTGAGAAAATAGTCCCTGCTTATCAAACCACACAGCAATACATTTCCTTTGGAGAAAAACAAACCCAGTTATGTTCTAATGAAATGAGCATTCTGTGATCCATATGAGGAGGCAGTTTTGAAAATTTATTCTGAATTACCCTGTGTAACACTCATACGGTTGCATAGTCCATCATCCTTTAGCTGGAAAAGATAGGAACTGAAGATATTAAAATTTAAAAGACATATTTGCAGAGAATATATAATGAGTTCAAGAAAGATGATTGCAGTCAACTGTCGTACAGAAGATGTAATGAAAAAAATCAGAACATATTTCAGGAAGAGATAGAAAGACTAATATCCTTATTGATACTCATAAAATATAAGTGTCAGAAAGCAGAATAGAAATCAATGCGATTAAGCTAAGGTAAAAAGATAGACGTCAAGGCCCGCAGATATAGCACAAATGGAATAATATGTAGGTATTTAAAGCAAGCAAAGCAAGTGAAGCAAAACGGTGTATAGTGCAAATAGTTGGCAGTTATAAGTTTGCTATAAAGACCACCATATGAGTCATTTCTGTAGAAACTATTGATAGACAGGTATTGTTTCCTGCACTACTGGAAAGTGGTTTTGCACAAAATTCTCCAGTTCACAGCTTCACTACCAGAAACTGTTCTATGTCCGCATTATATTGGAAATACGATGTCAAAAAATGAAGGACATGATTCTTTCTTTTGAAAATGTATTTTCAAAAACATCAAGACAAATGGACAAAGATGGCCTTCACATTTGCTAAGAGCGAGCACTGGAAGGTGATGACCAGCTTGAATTTAAACTAGTGTCATACTGGCAGTGTTACAGGGAACACTACTCAGTAAATGAGTATAAATGATATCTATTGCAAGAACGTGCAAGCAGTAAATTCGAACTTGTAAATCACTTTAGGATCTAACACTGGAAGATCACATGATAAAATAAAATGTTTCACTAAATCTAGAGCTGCAGAGGAAGTTTAAACTAGGTGTGCTCTGACCAAAATGCTATTTTCATTTTAACACATTCTGAGTTTCTTGATTCAGTGTGAGGTAAGCTCCCTCATACAAGAAACAGGGATCTTGGGAAACAAACCAAACACATGGTTTGACTTGATTTGAATTAAATACAACTCATATAGCCATTTTTAGAGGAAAAAAAAACACTTATTCCTAAAATCTTGATTCGTGGAGATAATGTTTCATAGAATAGAATTCTATTAGTTCTGAAACAACTGCTCACTGTATAAAAAGCTTGTCATCACCTTTTTCTTGGAGACTAAAAGCAGTGCAAAAAGCTCAAGCTTTGGTGCATGGCCTACAAGGACAAGTGTTGCAGGCCTCTTTTTTTTAATGTAATTGTGAATTTTATTTATAATTGGAAAATAAATTCATTGATATGGTTTTCAGATTTTCATGCTTCTACAGAGACACAAAGCAGCTTTGAAACCATCTGCATTGACAAACAACCATAAACTTAGTTTCAGTGGCAAGTTGTGACAGGATTGCAGCTGCTTTTGTACTGCTGAAGGATAGTGATAAATCCAACCCTGTCTTTCTAGTGATTGTGTCAGCTCCAGCAATTCTATAACAAAGGCTGAAGAGTACATTTTCAATATTGGGAAAAAAAAAAAAAAAAAAAACCAAAACAAAACAAAAAAAAAACAAAACAAAAAAAAAATCATTAAGTGTTTCTGTAAAGTATAAAGAAATGTGATGTTCATTTATTATGAAATGTACACAGGTTTTCCTCCTTGCTTCTCTAGTTTTACCTGCACAGCTTCCTCGTCAGTTTGTTTCTGCAGAAGAACGTAAGTCACATGAAAATGGCAGAAGGCTTTTCTTATCTCACTGTCTTTGACAGCAAAACTTATCAAAATCTTCCAAAATGTTTTCTGTGACTGAGTGCTACTTCATCAATAAATGGAGAAGGTGCTGCTGAATAGTAATTTATAAAGTAACTTTTTCATTATAATTCCTTAAATTAAAATAATATCTATATGCATTGCATTAATAATGATTCCTAGAAGTAGGCTTCTGAATAAATTATCTCTACTGTATCATGTTGCAGATAAAATGATTGAAATACTCAATAAATTATTTACCGGAAACCTTTAACAATGTGGTTGAAGTGATGACTTTTAATCAGCTTTCAACAAGGAGAATTTCCTGTGCAAAACAAATTCCCTCTTTTGAAAAGATCAGCCAGTGTATATGGGTTTGTGATGTATATTGTGCATGTGCACGACTAACATTTGCACACTCAAAGCTGGAAAGTGGTCTACTCAAGACCATATGGAACCATACCTGCACTAGCTAAGACCAGATGAAGTACAACACTACTGCTCTATGAACAAGTTTTTTCAACCCCAAATGCTGTCAGGTTGAACAAATATGTGTCTGCTATACAGAGCAAAAATGTGCTTTTTGTTAGACAGAAACCATATCACATACGCTACTACATATCCCCACAACTTTTTTATTTAAATTATTATTTAAAAGTACACCCATTACTTTATGATTTAAAATTAGTTATATATGTGAGGCTTCTTAAGAATTCTGCCATCCATCAGTCTTTATTCCTGAAATGGAATAAAACCGATGTTTAGATTCCACCATTAACATTCATTGAAATTTTGTGCATAAACTGTGTTTGAGGAAATTAGGTTATAATTCAGCTTCTCTGTAATTGTTACGATTACACAAACTGTAGACAGGTCAGGCTAACAGCACATGTAACTCATCAGTTTTACTACTGTGACAACAGAGGTAGCCTCTAGTCACCCTTACCCTCTTTTAAAACTAATTTGCATGCAGTAATTCAATTTGCTTCAATGAATGACTCCTATTAGCGTGCCAAGAATTCTGATTTGTAGGCTTTTCATTCAACTATTGCTGCTTTTAAAAGGTGCTGTGGCCAATTGCTTTTTGGGCATTTGGGCATGAATAACACTTTACAGCACTGCTGCCTCGTCAATACTGCTTAAATTACTCAGCAGCAGGGAAGGAACTGAAACAGGAGCACGGGGGAAATCCTTTGATTCAAGAGGCAATATGTCTGCAGACATTAGAACTGGTTTCGACTACAGGCTGGAGATGTAATACTGGAGAAATAATATGAAAAACAATAAAAATGAAAAATCAGATTAATCCCACGTGGGACTACAAATGGCAAAATCAATCGGTGATTTTTTTTGCCAGTATCATAGGAACTAGAGAAGTGAGCATTTCAAGGTTGTAACATGCTTGAGTTGCTCTAAAGGTCATTAGGTTTGGTGTAATTATAACAGTTCCCTGTTAATTTAATGATGAGTATTTCCATTCTAAACCTAATTGTCATTATTTTGCTTCTTGAATGATGTAGAGTAACACAGTATGATAGCTTAATCATGTTACTTGATTTCATATTATTTTAAGTTTGTTTTTTTTTTACTAGTTATTTTATACATAGACTTATTATGCATTGCATATAGTCATTTATATAATATAATATAATGCACACCTGAATCTATATACATTATTTATATACTAAGTGAATTCAAGACGGAAACAAAAAATAGTTTATTTTTTCTCTTCTGTTCAGCAGTTATTTTTTCTTTGAGGAGAATTTTACATTTAATTACATTTGGAGAACTCAGAATTAATGAAAGAGTTATCTGGGAGACTCAAATGAAAAGGCTGTTGCGTATATAGTTGTTACTACTTGATAGTCCAGATGGTGCTATTAATTATTATTAATCATCCATATAGTACTATGAACACAAGTGCCATTGTATGAAAGATAAATTCTCTGTGGTGTGCAGCTCATAATAACAAGCCAGAAAAAAGAAACAAAGACAAAGCAAGGGGCACATGGGGAACTGTAGAGACATCATCATGATAAAATGAATATTATGGGGAAGATTGCTCAGAAAAATGAGTTCTCCAGAAGAGTTTGAAGGAAGCTATAAAGGTATATGGTTTGTTCACAGGGCTTCCAGAGACCTTCTGGGTCAGGTCCCTGCAGACAAATCAAACATGAAATCACTTTCATAAACTCTCCAAGTTCTGTCTTTAAAGCATCTAGGGGTGAATTGCTCTCAGTTCTTATGCCTGGAAGACTGACCCAGAACTGTGCTTTGAGAGTTAGAACCCTTCTTCTCATTTAAGTTTCAACTTACTCATAGCCAGTTGATGGCCACCTGTTCCCAACCCAGCCTGATTCTTTATCTCGCATGATTGCTCCCATGACATATTAATATACAGTAGCTGTATCTTCCCTCATGGTTCATTTTACTGGATTAATCTCTTTTCCTGAAAGATATGATCTTCATTGCCCCCCAAAACTCCTACATAACTTCTCTGCAGCTGTTGTCATTTCAGTTCATCTTTCTTTAGTATGTTTATCAAAATGGAACATGTTAATAGAGTTGAGATCTCACCAGGAATTTTAAAATTACATGGAGGTTTCACTTTATTAGTTTGAATTCTGGGAGCACCACTCCAGATATTTTACACAACTACAACTGGATTTTCATTGTTGTTTCTCTCTGATAGGAAATAGGCATTGTATAACCCTGTTGCTAGCTAGTACAACCAGTCATTTTCCAGAAGTAGTATGTCCTAGCAGAAATTCTTCTTGTTACTTTACACATTAGGATGCTTAATTAAGGGGACAAAATCAGCCTAAAAATATTGTCATATCCCAGTGATCCTATATTCCAAAAAAAGCCCTTAGATTTGGCAGACTGCTCTATGTACTGCATACAGCTGCAAGAAGATGGCAAATTTTGTTACTTCAATCAAAAGCATCATCATCAAAGTCCCATAGGAACTCATAACTAGAGAATCATCACATTTAAATTTGTCTTAGCATAATACCACACTGATCTTGTTTTCCTGATTTTTTAGTGCTGAAATTTTAAGTCCAAGCATCACTTTCACCAGTACTAATCCTTCCTTTCCATTTCAAAACTCTCTATTTATTTTCTTTCTTAAATAAACATTTATTTCCTCTATTGGGTCTGCATCCCTTATTTACAATTTTATTGCTCCCATTCCTTAAAAAAACCCACATATTTTCATATCCCTTATCAAGTTCACTTCAATAACCAATTTCCCTCAGTCTATCTAATCATCTCTGTTTAATACTAAATCTTAGTTAGTGGCATGCCTCTCTGAATCTTTCATTTGATTTGCACTCAAATCCAAATCTCATTGTATATGCTTTTAGCAGTCAGCGTTAGCACAGTAAAACTTCTATTAGATTTTAACACTGGTTCTTTCCACTGCTGCTTTCTCAAATTTTAAGCCTGTAACCTAAATAGCTCTGCTGTCTCATTTAAGGGTAGCAAGTAACTGCTTCCTGCATTCCCTCACACACATAACTGTTTCTACGCTACCCACAAGACAAGATCCCTAATGGTCTCTGTAAGCTGCGAACTACAGCAATGGTACCCTTATGAAAAACAACCAAGTACTTGGGGCTCACTCTCAGAATGGAAGGCACGGGAAGAGACTGGAAACAGAGTAAGGAGTGTCCAAAGTTGAACACAGTTCCATGCCCATCAAGTCATCAAAGATATCGTCACCTGTAAGAAATAAAGAAATTAAATAGTTTGGGAGGGGAAAGTCTGTGTGGCTGCAGAAAACACACCTAAGAGAGCACTTAAAGGAATTAAATTAGAAACAGTTTGAGGATCCCAAACAAAATACACTTCTTTCACATAAAAGCAAAATTCAAATTGTCATAAGGAAAGCAACATAGAGTATATTTGTTTTATGGCGGGTTTAGTTTACCACCTTGTTTAAGTTGCCATTTGTAATGGAGGGTATTAATAAATGCTAGATGGGATTTTTTCAAAATTAATATTGTGTGTTAACTTCTATATTTAGGACTCTCTTGCCACCAGCCCAGAAATCTTTAATAATAATTGGTTCTATGCAATGGTCATGAAAACGTTACACGAAGGAATAACTGGATCTAGAACAAATAACTAACAATAGTATAACATTAAACTCAATTGAACTGGAACAGAAGTTCTTGCACTCAATATACTGCTTGCCCACTGGATGGACTCAGGAAGCTCCTTTCTGCTTTAAGGCAGAAAGGCTTTAGAAGGCACTTGCATTCACTTACAGAGTTATGCTAAAGATTGGCTAAAGAGGCTTTGAGTATCTACTCCCAAAATATTATTTTCCAACNACAGAGTTATGCTAAAGATTGGCTAAAGAGGCTTTGAGTATCTACTCACAAAATATTATTTTCCAACTCGCAGGGATAACTACAGTTTCCAGACAGCACCCAGACTTGCAGAGAGTTCTGTTGGTGTCTTAGCCGTCGAGGCTTCTGATCTTCCCAGGCTCTATTGAGGATGCTGGCGAAGGAGGCACACAATCTCTGACCTGGTCCTGGTTCCTCTCAGCTCCAGACTGAGCAGGGAGGCTTGCAGAGGGGCAGGCAGGATGTCTTGCAAATGTACAGTCTTGGCACAATGTCACGCTGGCTAAGCAAGCCTATCACATGGTGGCATTTGGTGCCTATTCCTGATAAACTCGAAGCAGTTTCCAGGCAGACAAACCCAAACATTAGCATTTTTTACTATGTAGCGGAGCTAGCTTATAGTACAGCATAGCATGGCAGGGTGCAATGAGGCAGTGAGGCAAAACGCTGCCAGACACAGAGAGCACAATAAGGCAGAAACAATGGCGGCGGTAGCAAGCAGCAAGCAGCAAGCACATTGTCTCTACTTGCTCATCTCTTTTATCAATGTAGCCTGAGTCTAATGGGCTTTTGGACACAGATTTACCAATCAGAATGGCAGTTAGCCAAACTTAGCCATATTAGGTGAAGTCAGGGCTTAATTTTACCTTTTAGGGCAGAACACAAACAAGTGTATAAACATATGAGGGTACCCTGTAAACAAGTTTGGACAGACATGATGGCACCAGGGCCTTTTGCCTTCCTTTCCCGCAGTTGCTTCTCCCATCAGCAGAAGAAGGGAGAGCAGAAAAACATGTCTGGGCAAACCAGGACATGTATAAGCCTATTTTGGCCTGTTTCGGCCTTCCACGACATATTAACACACATATTTAAGGGGTTGCTTACATATGCAAATATAGAATCCTTCCATCAATAAATTTTTGGCCTTTAAATGAGCTTTTGATTTAAGTAAAAGATTACAGGAATTTGTTACAACCAACCTCAAAATTGCAAACCACACTTAAAATTATTTATGCATCTGCATCTCGGTTTATCAGAGCATTTCTCAAATATTAACAAACTAATTTTTTGCTACTTGTGCGTAAAGACAATCAGGTCTCAGCCCAGTGCATTAACCTTCCATAAAACAATCTGAATTTTGAAGAGCTCTCTCAAGGTTTTGGTTAAAATTCAAACTAAATGAATAATTTTAAAAGCATGAAAAACATCAGTTAATTTAAATGTTCGAGTCTTTGATTTCTTGTTGCTTTTAAGGTCTAAACCAGAAACACTCAATTCCTGAAAGAAACACTGAGATTTTATTCACCATTTGATTAATTAAGTTCCTGACATGCTATTCATACAATGTTCAGTGTTTCCTGTCAGAAAGATGTTAGTGGTATCTGTGCACACTGTTACTGATTTTAAGGGTCAGCCCTTGTCATTAGATTTATCTGTGACTTCCACTGTGCTACTCAAAGGTTATAACTGTATCTTTCAGAAGTTTCTAACAACTGTCTTTGAGACCTCCACTGATAAATGTTTGTTTTATGAACAGAAGAGTAGTAGATTAAAAAATAAAAGAATAATCTTTATTCCCAAACTTGGAAATGTATTTGGAAGAGTATTTCTTTAAACTTATCAAGCACAAAGGTATGCATGTCTATACACGTTCATACACCCAGTTTTGTATCTATCATACTGCCATGACTCCAGACAGTGGAGAAATTCATTTAAGGTTCCTTCTAAGGACCATCAAGGGCCATTACTGGGGAATCTTCTTGTAGAAGAATGCCTTAATCTATCAATTCCTGATTATCATTAAAAGAATGAATGTCTTCTTCCAAGAGATTTGGGAAGAAGACAAGATGGTGCTTTAGGCCACTGCATACATATGTTTGATCTGCTTCTCATTTGTTTTCTTTTTTTACCTTCTCATGAATCGTTCTCTAATAAGCAGCTTGTATCTTGTTTGTTTGATCCTTACTAAGACAAACAGTGACTAAAATACAACCACTTCTGTGACGATTATGCTTTCATTCATTTATGAATGCCAGGCTTTGTTTGATTCCATATTCATGGCACTAAGACAAATGTAGAGATTATGTTGTCTCTGCTTCCTTTCCAGAGTAAAATGTCAGGTATCAGGCAATAATCCTTCTGTGCATAGCATTAGCTGTTACACAGAACATTCATAAGAAGTAGCAAATCAACATGTTTTTAGATTTATGGCCCAGAAATTTACCACCTTGTAAAATTTTTTGTGTGTTTTAGCATTTGTGAAAATGTGACATTTTCCCAAGTGGTATGAGATGAGGGAGAAATATCATACATACAGTTGAAATGTCACCTATGAGCTTGGTACAACTTGGCCCTTGTGTTTGAAGGACTTCCTGGTCTAGCAGTTGGTGATATGTGCGAGAAAATGTTGACACTGTGGAAAACATGACTGTGAATGAATGCCAGTAAAATCTTTATCATATCAGCTTGTATTTTCTTTCTCCTTGTTTTGAAATGCATAATTACATTTGGGTAGATGTACACCCTCAATAAAGGCAAAAAGTGTGATATTAATTCAATTTATTGTTGGTATGTGACAGAAACAGGAATGACTGTTTTTATCATGATGGTAACATGAAATGTAGAGGAACTACAACGGCTTGCATATAATTATCAATTATTAATTGCTGTCTGTGAAAAAGTAATTTTATTTTGTATAAAAAAAAATAATCAGTGTATCATATCACACTTTGTTTTCATTTCTGAAGTACATTGTTGAGATGAGCTGCTAAGATGAAGTAGAAGTTCCGTAGGAAATTTCTGTAACGCAGAAGAAGTTATGACTTTGTATTGTTCAACATCAAATTATTAAGATTCTGCTATCCAGATGAAAGGAGATTTCAGTTTGAAGATATGTCCANTTAGCTCAAACCAGCACAGTAGTCATACAAAATACATTTGTATTACAAGGAACTAACATTAGTTTGACTTTGCAACTTAAAAATGAGTGCACAGTCCATGAAGTTCACAGCCAAGCAAGGTGCTATATGATCATAATAAAAAAGTAATTACTTCTAGAAATGGTGTAGTGCTATACATTTTTATAGTAGGATTTAAAAAAAAAAAAAATCCTACATGTATGACACAGTACCATTCAGTATAAAAAATACTTTTAAAATTTATAGCTATATTTTATCATCAATAGTTAAGCAGGAAATAAATGAATATTTTTTTTTCTCTATAGAAACCGAACACAGTGTTTTCCTGAACTTACTCTTTCCCCACTGTCATTTTCACATAAAAGCTGCCATTTTTAAATCAAGCTCTGTAACACAATGACTTTACATTTGACCACCCCACCCCCTCTTTTTTTTTTTTTTTTTTAGAAAAGTACAAAACAGGTAAAAGCTTAAATGTCTGGAATTCATTTTCATAGAATCATAGAATGGTAAGGTTGGAAGGGACCTCAAGGATCATCTAGTTCCAACCCTCTGCCATAGGCAGGGACACCTTCTACTAGTACAGGTCACTCAAGGCCTCATCCAACCTGGCCTTGAACCCCTCCAGGAAGGGAGCAGCCACAACCTCCCTGGACAATCTGTGCCAGTGCCTCACCACCCTCACTGTAAAGAACTTCCTCCTAACATCTAGTCTAAATCTCCCCTCTGCCAGTTTAAACCCATTGCCCCTCAGCAATTTTGTCCCTTTTCAGATGTTATTAAAAAAATACAGGTAAAATTTTGCATTGCATTGCTGTGTTCTTCATGCATTCACAGATAGAATTAAGTGAGATTTTAGAGATATCTGAACTCCATCTTGATGTCTGTATTTACCCAAACCATTATATTACATAGGGCTGCAGGTCAGTGTTTTCAGAACCTCCGGTCAAAGCAGCTGTACATGAAAAGTCAAATTGCTTTGTGTTTGTACATATTAACAGTACATGTATGATTTATCTGTGCGTGAGCAGTAACTCTTTCTGCTAGGTTGACCACGGCTGGATGCCAGGTGTCAACAATAGCACTCCACCTCCTTAGCTAGACAGGGAAAAGAAAATGTAATGAGAAGCTTGTAAGTTGAGACAAGGACAGGGAAATCACTCAGCAGTTACCATCACAGGCTCAACTTTGAGTGGGGGTGGGAGGGGTGGTAAATTATTACCAATTCAATCAACAGAGAAATAAAACTTTAATCTTAAAATCATACCATTCAGCCCTCTTTTCTTCCTGGGCTTAACTTCACCCATGAATTCTCTGCCTCCTTGCCCCACAGCAGCAGAGTGGACATGGAATGGGGGTTGTGCTTAGTTCATTGTACATTGTTTTTCGCTGCTCCTTCCTCTTTAGGGTGAGGACTCCTCAGACTCTTCCCCTGATCCAGCAGGTTTCTTTCCCTCTTCCTAAATATGTTATCACAGGCACAATTTTTGATGGGCTTGGTCTTGGCCAGTAGTGGTTCAATCCTGGATCCAGCTGGCACTGACTTTATTGGACATAGGGGAAACTTCTAGCAGCTTCTGACAGAAACCACACCTGTAGATGCCTCACTATCAAAACCTTGCCATGCAAATGCAATATATTCTATTTCCTAAGTTGGACAAAAGTTCCAGGTTTAGCTAGATAGGACAAGAAATACCATATCAAGTATTCAGTAATCATAGTGCCAGCTTGCAGTCCTGGGGATCTAGAACATCAAAATTAACCTATATGTAGAAAGTATCGTACTCAGTACCATAAAATGTTATGTTGAAATTCTGGTCCTTTCACTCAACCCATTTCCTTTTTTCAAATTTCTTCGTCTTTCAATGCATTTTTGAGATTTTGATGTAGGAACTTTACTGGAGAGGTAAAAAAGTAGAAAAGATGAAGCTGTGAGTAAAATTAGCAAATTCTATAATTCATCAACCTCAAAGCAGTTTTGTTTTTTTTTCATCTTATACACTTGCACCTTGATGAAGTTGCTTGAAATTACTGCCCTAAATATGAAAATCCAGCTGTTACGGGTTAAATTTCTGACCATTTTGCAGGCTTCCTGTGCAAAAAAAGAGAATTTGAATCATATTCTACCAAATCTTAAATGTATGCATCTGAAAGTTGGGACATTAAGATTTGCACATTTTTACAGAAGCAAATACTAAATATGGCAGATATAAATGTAGGAACCTAACAGAACACTGATATTTTATGATTCTTGAAGTTTTCAATTAGCTGTGATAGTTATTTTACATTCAAGAAATGTGTTGATTCAGAATTCCCATATTTTTCTAAACCATTTTTCTTCTAAAGGAATTGCTTACTTTGAATCACATACTGTTCATTCAACATTCATCGCCACTGTTACTGCATAACAAAAATAATACAACTCTGGGGAACAAATCAGCTTGGACTATTTTGCACCACAGCCCTTCTAAGGGAAAGCTGGAAAGACACCAAAGAAAGTTTGACAAAATTTTGTTCCAGGTTGTTTGATGCCACAATTCAATCAGGCAAAAATATCACAGAATCTTAGAGGTTGAAAATAACCTCCAGAGATCGTTGATTCCAAATCCCCTGCCAAAGCAGGATCACAATAAGCATAATTTCCAGTCAATGAAATAATAATTTAGTTGGCATCCCTTACATTGAAATATTTAATAAAAATATTTTTAATATAATTTTATGAAATTATTCTCATTTTTTCTTGTATTCAAGGAAGAATTAATAAAAAGAAGAATCTGTATAGTTGCTAACATTTTTTTCAAAGTGAACAATGGCCAACATTCACATTTTAACCTCATTCTCACTGTGAAATATCTTTAATCCCTCCAAAATAAATTGTAGATCATCAACCATAAAACTGACTCTTCAGAAAAGTGATTCGCTTTCAAAATCAAGGTTGTAAAATGTTTTCTCAGACAATATGACTCCTGTTCAGCTCATCTGAGTAATAATTATTCAAAGTACATTGTGGCTTCTACACAGGTCCTCAAAACATGCTCCCATGAACCCCATGAGGGCTGTCTGGATTTTTTTCTGGTGGGTACCAAAGAACAAGATTCTACTGCCTAATTCCTTGCGGTGCATATTTAGAACATTATCATTCCTTAAATCTTTAGATATAAATTTATTAGAAAGGGAACTGAGTAAATCAAGGGACACCATATTATCTAAAAATACAGCAAAATTTATTATGGTCTCAGTTTTCCTGCAGTATGCCTTGATTCTCCTAAAGCTCAGCAATGGACACAGGCTACTTCCCTAAACAGTATGAACTTTCCAACCCCAAACAAATCTTGGAAACTAAGGCATTTTGCAATACAATAGAAAGATGAAGTTCATTACAATAGATAGCAAAGTTGGTCAAATATTTCAAATTGACATTTCTATTTAGCATCAGTACAACAATCCTGCATTTGTTCATTGCTTGTGTAATGAAAAAAATAACTATACTTTCTTGAATTCTTTACTCTAGGGATTCATAATGCTCAGACCACACTGTTGTTTGAAGTAGTTTCCATCAAATCAATTCCATCTTCAACATTAGTGATTTTCTTATTGCATCTTCAGATCAAATTAAACCAATTATACCTTTTCAATTAACCACAATTACCTTAATTAGATGAGAATAACAACAAGGAAAAAAGCAAAACAACTTGCAAAGTTAATCAAGTCAGATACCCTTATTTATAGACTGAAATCAGGCATCTGCCTATTATAGTTTAGTTTCCAGCTTCATCGCAAACCAACCTCAAAGAGTTTTAAGAGAGCAGTAGCAATACAAAGCCACTTCAATTTTGATAAGGAAATCATGTGAGTTTTATTAAACTGAGATGAAACAATGTTATCTGATAACCAACTGTAAAATAGGAACATTTCCTTACTCAGCCAGAGGCTGAGTACCCCAGAGCTATGGTTTATTCTCTGAAAAGTGTCATTTATCCCTAGATAGAAAGCAGTCAGGAGACCTGCATGGATTAGTAAGGAACTGCTGAGGAAAGTCATGTGGAAGAAAGAACTTCACAGCATGTATAAAAACAAACTGGTCACAAGGGAGAATTACAGGAAGGTACTCAGAGTATGAAGGGATGCAACAAGGAAACCCAAGGCTCTCTTAGAATTAAATCTGCTGCAGGAAGTAAAAGACAACAAAAAGGGATCATTCAAACACACTACTGGCAAAAGGAAGAACAGGGAAAATGTAGGCCCACTGCTGATTGAGGATGGAGCTCTGATAACCAAGGATGCAGAGAAGGCAGAACTACTGAATGCCTATTTTGCCTCAATGTTTACTGCTACAACCACCCCCTAGGAACAGAGAAAGCCTGGAAGGAATCTACACTGGTCAGTGAGGATTTGGTTAAAGACCATTTGAGGAAGTTGAACGTAATTAAATCCATGGGAATGTGTCCTGGTTGCCAAGAAGGTAAATAGTATGTAGTTGGGTGCATTGAGAAGAGAGTGCTCAGCAGATTGAGGGAGATCCTTCTCCCCCTCTACTCAGCCCTAGTTAGACCACATCTGCAGTATGGTATACAATTCTGGGCTCCCCACTTCAAGAGGGACTGGGAACTACTCAAGAGAGTTCAACAGAGATTAAGGGACTGGAGCATTTCTCTTAGGAGGAAAGACTGAGAGACCTGAGACTGTTCAGTCTGCAGAAGAGAAGGCAGAAAGGGGACTGTATCAATATCTGTATATATCTGAAATGTGGCTGCCAGGAGGATAAAGCCAGTCTATTTTCAATTATATCAAGTGATAGGACAAGGGGCAATGGATGTAAATTCAATCACAGAAAATTCCACCTCAACATGAGAAAAAACTTTTTTTTTACTCTGACGGTGACAGAGAACTGGAACAGGCTGCTCAGAGAGGAGTCTCCTTCTCTAGAGATCTTTACAACCCTCCAGCATGCAATGTTAGGTTCATAAAACCAAACTAAACCTGGACTGGAGCACAACCCCCAAATCACATTTGAAGCAGATATAAGACATGAGTCTCAATGTCAACTAACTCAAGACAGGGATAGAGTGAACTGCACTGTGTGAGAAACAAACTCACTCTAAATTTTAAGTATAAAGGTTCATTATAAAATAAAAGCAAAACCGTACTGGGTGCATAGCAAAATTTGCTAGAGGCACACCACTGACAGCAGATAACAGTGCTCATATAGGACATCGTATTAGCTTTATACATATTCATGAGTGTACTTTTACATTTTCCTAGTACTATCCACTACCCCCATCCCTTGGTTCGTTTGATCAAATTAACAGCTGGTTTTCTTCACAAGGTGAACTTGGCCCATTGTATTTTCTTTGAACATCAATCAGAGGGGCCTCCTGGATCCTCCAGGCACTCACTCCTGGTTCCTCCCAACACTTAACAGTATCCTGTTATCTTACAGATTAGGTCATCTAAAAGTCCTATTGTGGGAAAGCCAACTCCTCATGTATTACAACTGGATTACTAGCTGGTGGAGACACAGCCCAAGTTTTGGGACAGGTGAATTGCTTGTAAGATTGTCTCTTTCTCACAATAAGCCTAATAAAGAACGAGAAGTAATGTGGAATGTAATCCAAACTAATACACTAAACCTATAATGCATATTGCTGTAACAATGATGAAGCATACCAATGTCTGCATGTATCCATCTTCCTTCAGTCAGTCCATTTCTCATGTGTGTTTGTCTCCTTTCTTTCCTGGAGGACATAAACAATTTCTTTTGAAGGCACTGAAGCTGTCTGAAGTCGAACAGATAAACAATGTTTTCCCACATCTTTTCACCCAAGACCATGTTCTTACAGCATGTTCCGTTAGCTGATATTGGGCAGATTTTATAGCACAGCTGGCAGGACAATAAATATGCAGAACTTTCAAAAGATTAATTTGTTACAGTTGAGATTAAAACAATTAGCTTTGTGCTACTATTTGCCAAACAAGTGTGTTGCAAGCATGTAATTTTCCTTCATCAAACATAATACTTGACAAAAAAAAGTGGATGAAAGACTGAAAATACATAGATGCCTTTATGAACACTAATGAATGGAGAGAAACCCTTTGAAAAATGCATTCTGTATTCCTGAAATATTTTCTTCATTCATGTGTGTAGAGAAATTTTGCCTGCCTTTAAACATTTATAGCTCACTAATAATTTGTAGCAATTTATATCTCAATGCCAAGTGCCATTTTTTTTAATAACCCATATTAAATACAGTTATGTTCGAGTTTCTTCCATATTAATGTAATTTTTACTTGTAAGCATTCCTTGTAAAACAGGAGGACAAAAATCACTCCCTACCTTGCTCTGAATCAATTTGAAGTAATTTCAAGAAGCCCATTCTTTGTAACTTTCTTAGAACTAGCTTATTAGAATTACTTTTGTGCACTTATAATTCACTGAAGCAAAAAAAGAAAAAAAAATACCCCAAAAAAACCCCATTATTAGCTTCCATCAAGTTTTTACTTTTCTGCATAAAGACTCCTTACAAGAATGATTAGGAACTGATTTATCAACTCCCATGACATAAATATAGAAATATAAGATATAGGGGGGGTTGGAATGGATTTAGATACTTGCATTCTAGTGAAGGGATGGAAAGGATTTCCAGATAATTTCTGACCTACAAGAGTGGCTGCTAAAAAGATTTTATTTTGTAAATATTATTTTAAATTATATTTTCCACAGCTCATGCTGTTCTGTTACACTGAAGAATTAATATCACTAGCTAAAGCTACTGTAAAATTTGTACCCAAATCTCTGCCATCAGCATTCAAGACCAAATTGTTAATCACTTTTATTTCACTTCTTTGCTTCCTCTGAGCACAGATGTAAACTCTACCAAATTTTATGTTGATTTTAGATAGAAGGCAGATGTTTGTCGAAAACTAAGTTGAGATTTTGAGACTTATTTCAATGGAGAATAATTTAATTTTTATTGTTTCCTGAGAGCAATGGTACACTGCAACAGTTCAATCTATAATGTTTTCCTTTCTGTTTTATAAAATGTGGCTCTTGATGGTGATACTTTAATATAGAAGTGTGAAATATACTTTAGTGATTACTCACACTGTAAAAAACACTGTAAAGGAATTTGGACTAAGATACATATCAAATATATATGCATTTTTTTCTGACAGCATAGCTTATCACAGAGCTGTAGAAGTCAATTTGCTTTTCCAAGAATTTTTACAGTCTCTGTGAAAAAGGATTGTAGAACGTTTGTTGGTTGGTTGTTTGGTTTTCTCCAATCTGCTTCCGCAGATCTGTTTTGTGATACCACATGCCTTGTGCTGCATTAGTGGAACTTATTTTAAATCTACTGAAGGAACACAGAACCCAACTTCTTCTATTACCCAACAAGCAACAATACAAATTCCTCTGCCTTACGAATGACGTTTTTGCAGTATCTATCTAAGTATTCAGACTAGCAGGCACCAAAAAAATAAACACTCACTCTCCAAGCTCCATATCAGCCCAAACTCATTCCAAAAGTAGGGACCAAAAAACCTTAATAATATCTTTTTTGTCTATCAAAGTAAAGTAAGCTACATAATGAGGCAAGCATTCAAGCAAAACATACAAGGAAAAATATTTAAAGAAACCTCAGGTTATGCAAAAGACTTATCTATACACTGTGTAGTACAGGTTTGTGTACTTTAGCTGTTCTTATTACATTAGCTATTATACAGCTATTATTATACTACATTTTGTGTAGCTTTGCATTTCCACATCCATTTAATCTAGCAGAAACAGACAGGGGAAAAAAGAAAAAAAAAAAGGCAGAAAAGATAGCAATATCAATTCAAATTAGAACATCTATAAATAAATGCAAACATGTATCTTTCAAAACTAATTAATAGTGTGAATTCTAATCAGTATCACAGAAATCACAGGCATATCTCCCTAATGTGTATGTGTTTTTAAAATCAACAAAGCACCCCAGGTGCATAGCAGACATAAAGAAGCAGTAACTGACACTGTCTCCCAGAGCACCCTCATAGGTAAGCTTAGGAAGTATGGGATAGATGAGTAGACAGTGAGGTGGACTGAAAACTGGCTGAATGACCGAGCACAGAGAGAGTTGTGATCAGTGGTGCAGGGTCTAGTTGGAGGCCTGTAGCTAGTTGGAGGCCTGTGGCTAGTGGTGGTCCCCAGGAGTTGGTACTGGGTCCAGTCTTGTTAAACATCTTCATCAACAACCTGGCTGAAGGGGCAGAGTGTACTCTCAGCAAGTTTTCTGCTGATACAAAACTGGAAGGAGTGGCTGACACCAGGGAGCTGTGCTGCCATTCAGCAAGACCTGGACAGGTTGGAGAGATGGGCAGAGTGTAACCTTCTGAAGTTCAACAAGGGCAAGTGTAGAGTCTGGCATCTGAGGAAGAATAATCCCATGCTTCAATACAGGTTAGGAGCTCACCTGTTGGAAAGTGTCTCCATGAAGAAGGACCTGGGAGTGTTGGTGCACTAAGAGTGCTGGCCATCAGGTCAAGCGAGATTCTTCTGCCCCTCTACCCTGTGCTGGTGACGCCAGACCCTGGACTCCCAAGTTCAAGGACAGAGAACTATGAAAGAAAGTCCAACGGAGGCCCACAAGGATGAATAGGAGACAGGAGCATCTTTCTTGCAAGGACAGGCTGACAGATCTGGGGTTTTATAGTCTGGAAAAGAGAAGATTGAGAGGGGATCTTATAAAGACATATAAATATCTAAAGAGTGGAGGTCACGAGGATGGGGCTGGGTTCTTCACAGTGGAACCAAGTGATAGGACAAGGGGGGTGGGGGTGG
>WBNM01021393.1:0-120593 GCA_013399055.1 Ramphastos sulfuratus | reverse complement strand
AAAAAAAAAAATCTCCCTGCCTCAAGCTAGATTTAATAATCCTAACATCTACATTTTTCTTTCTTTTTTCTTTCACTGTGTAGATGAAACGCATGGTTTGTTTTCTTCCAAGGACATGTATATCATAGTTTCCATGGCACTCTTTGCTTTAAGTATAAAATGCATTTGGCCACACTTCAAACAGCATCTCATGTATTTCATCTTTAGCCATTCTGAAAAATTAAGTGCATGAGGCTTGGTAATGATGAGGATGTTTTTGTATATCAGTCAGATGAAAACTGGAAAGGTGAAACCAAGTGTATGGCCATTAGGAAATGCAGCAGTGAGTAGATGTAATCAGGCTGATAAAATGTTACACCCCAGACCCATTTCTGGGTCATTTAGAGATCAAAGAACAGCCCAGTGCAAGATATGACAGATAATAAACAAGAGCATTTTGACTGATTTGCAATAGCTAAAGATTAGAAATTGATTTTTTTCATTGTATTCTCTTTTTCTATGATTTCAATATTTTCTTTTCTTAGTGTCTGCCGTTTAATACAGGCTGAGTGCCAAAACTGTCTTAGAAAGTCTGCTATGCCAGATGTCACCCTTTTGCCCTTTTGCTCTATCTGCAAAATTTCTTTTAAGAGCATTTGAAACTAGTTAGTGAGCACACATTTTCCAGTAAAAGAGGTATTATGAGTTACACCTTTTGTGGTTTTGAATAACACCCACGAAGTTGAGAACACATTATATATGAACTATATATTTAAAAAATATTTTTCCTAACTTAGACATCTTAACGGTGTTTTGACCTTCTTGTGTGCAAGAGGTCTGTTCTATTATTTCCGAAGGAGAAAACTGTTCCCATTAGAATTCATTACAAGGCAAAAGGACTTATTTCCTAAGGTTTTTTCCTTAAACAGTAAATTTCTAGAATGTAGAAGTGTCCATTCTCAGGCTATAGGCATGAATAAAACCATTTTATTTTCATCGAAATTAAATGAGATGCATATATACTCTGATTTTCTCAAGTTTCTCCCATTCTTCAAGTATCAGTAACTAATCAGTTAAAGACTTCTAAAATAGGGAGTGGTTTCTCTCTTTGTAGAACAGATAACTACAACATTTTCTTTGCATTTGAAAAAAATACCTAAAAATTGCTGTGTATTTGATTGCAGCGTAGACTTGGACTCACTTAGTCTGGCCACTGAAGATGACTGTTACATGTTGTTTAGATAAAATAGGTGAAGTTTTTTGTTGTTGGGGCTTTTTTTCATCAGTAAGATATGGGCAGATGTGATGGTTTGGGAGTTACACACACAGACACCCCCTCCCCCCCAATGAAAATCACTCAGACTAGACTCAGCCGACTTGAAGTTAAGGAATGAAGTGCTATTTACAGCTTAGCACAATATACAAGCAGATATCTACACAATATACACAAATATTTACAGAAATATACAAGTTAAAGGTAATACAGAAACACAATACCCCTTCCAGAAATCAGAGTCCCCAGGAGGGGCTCCCAACCACCCTTCCACCTTCTTTCCACCCCTCTGCCTTGCCCCAGGGTCTGCCTTGTGTGCAAGGTGAGTTTGGAGGATTGACAAGGGGGATTAGAAGCAGAATGATTAGTTGGGTTACACAGCAGAAGGCCAGAAGACACATCGGCTCCCAGACAGAGAGACTCTCTCTGTTATCTATCTTTGTGTCCTTGTTTTTATACATCTCAGCAAGCCTATGAGTGAAGTAGACATCACCATTGTTTTCTTTTCACAGCCTATAATCTGATTTTTTATTAAAATATTCCAATTAGCCTCAAACCAGCACAGCAAAGTTTGACTGTGGGTCATGCTTTTGTTATGGTTATGCAACAAAATAAACAACAACTGAAAAAAAAAATGCAGGGCATTGAGGGCATGACTGGTGAGAAGCAATTGAGATCATCTGGCCTGTGCAACCTGGAGAAGAGAAGGTTGAGAGATGACCTCATTGCAGTCTACACCATTCCTAATGGGGGCAGTTGATGGAGAGATGCTGGTCTATTCTCTCAAGTGACCAGTAGTAGGACATGAGGAAATGTAATGAAGATTCATCAGGGCAAGTTCAGAGTGGACTTTAGGAAAAGATTTTTCACTGGGAGAGTGGTCACTGGTACAGGATCTCTAGTGAAGTAGTCATGGTACTAAACCTGCCAGAGGTCAAGAAGTGTCTGGACAATGCTCTTAGTCATGTGATTTGGTTTTAAGTAGTTCCACAAGAAGCAGATAGATGGACTTGATTATCCTTATGGATCTCTTCCAACTCAAGATATTCTATGATTTTTTGAAAATATTGAAGTACTCAGATAAATCAAAGCCACTATGGAACTGCTTATACTAAGTCATGGAACCAAAGGTCTGACCTACCTGTCCAGACTCCCTTTATGTACAGTAGGGTGAAATAGTGACTTTAAGGGCATTCTTCATCTTAGCTTAAAATCTTGTTGCAAAACCAAGCATAAAAGTTATCCGTTCAGCCATTTATTGACTAAAATGAAACCTACATGTGTAGTCACCTACATAGCAAGTTTCAAAGCTATTTGAGAAGACATCCACTCCTGCTCTGGAGCACAAGTCAGCAGCATCACTGAGGCATTCACCAATATCAGAATTGAGGTGTCAGGGAAACTTGATTGTCATTCATACTTGGGTTAAGTGCGTGTCAGTTTCTGGGTAAGTGGTGGAAAAAATCAAATCATCACCCCCTTCTTCTTCATGAAAGCAATATCTATTACTATCCATTGACATAAAAAGGCAAATTTACACTAACAAATTTCAGATATAAAGCTCTGTGCTGAAGGTATCTGTAAATGAAATTAATCCAACACGATCCCAGGAAATCTTTCTGTACTGACAAAAGCAGAAACGTTAGTCTACTGAAAAATAAAATGTGTGATGTTCAACTTCTGTTAATGAAATATGAATGAGTGCAGAATGATGTCCAATGTAAGGTCATGTAGAGTATACCTATAAGGTATACTTCATATAGCTATGTATAACTCTCATGTTGTTATCTCTGTTATTTTAATTTTTTCTTTTTACATTGTATTTTGGTGGATTTAAGAGAGCACTAATGCGTAGAATAGATATTTAAAAGTCTGTAATTTGCACAATATTTGAAGAGTGAGCCTATTCAAGGATATAAAATAAATTTATGTTCTAAATAGATAGAATGATAATATTTTTATGTAAAGTAAAAGGACATGTTATTAATGAAAATATCTGCAAAACAATCTCCTTTTTACAACCACTTAAGATAAAAATTATCAGTAAGGAAAAATTGTAGAATCCTTGGCTTATTTAAATTCCTATTTATATGTCAACATTCATTTTCATAGTCATGCACATCCTTCCTCAAAGTTGGTCAAAAATATTTGTGACAAGGTTTTGAAAGTTTCCAGTCAACTCTGCTTTCAAAGCAGATGTGATAATTAGCTCTTGGAATTCATGTTTTGAATAACAAAAAGCAGTTTAGTAGGGTAACAAGTAGTCAGAAATATTTCTTGAAAGGTCATATCACTTCCATGTCTGCTTTGTCTTTCTTTTTTGTAAGGAAAGTGAAAAATGAAAGACATTAGAACACTCTTTACCTTGCTAAGAATAAATGTCAAAGTCATATCTAAAGGAAGAACACTAAACAGCTACCAAAATGGAAATTAACACCTACAGAGATCTATCAGACAATTCTTTTTTAATAGTAACACAACAAATATAAGCTTAAAGGTTGATGTCACATGGAATGTTCACTAATATAAGCTGACATAAGTTATGTGGTAGGACACAGAATTTTGATTTTGATGTTCAAGAATGGGAAAACTGCTCCTTTTTTACTTTTAGTGTTTTGGGTTTTTTAAAATACTTTGGTAGCCTTTAGAACCAATGTTTTAGTTTCTGTAAAAATGCCATACTCTAGAAATCTCATACTAGCCAGCTGCTAGAATGCAGATTAACACCTATAATGAAATATCAGGTGATTTCTCCTCCTATGCCATTTTGTATTAACATTGTTGAACAATGCTGATTTTTTTTTCTTTTTTCCCTGTCCATTAAGCTTCAGGTCATTGTTCTAACAAAAGATTGTTTTCAACATAGTCCTTCCCAAACCATCTTCTCTTTTGGGATTTTTTGTCAGCATCAGCTGTAAGTGAAAACATATTCTTATGTCATTTTATGGATAAAGACTTTCACACATTTATTTAAAAAATGTTCTTTTACACAGTAACAGATTAATAAACATTGTCTTTTAACTATTACTAAAAAGAATTAAATCTGAACAAACCATTCTTTGTTGAAAAATGTGGTTGTTTCTAAAGGCTTCCAAACTTTCTGACCTCAGCTGGTGATTTATTTTTGGGGGTAGTTTCAACCCATCACATTTGGGATGTGGGGTTTCTTTGGTTTTGTTTTAATGCACCTGAAACATGAAATTACTGATAATAATAATAAGGATAATAATACTGATAATAATAAGGAAGATAAAACCAAATTTTCAAATAGATAATAACATCCTCATAAGGCCTACATTATAATTTCTTTTAAAATTGTTAATATTGTCAGTGAATATTCCATAATTTGACGGTTAGGTTCATAGCAATGAAAATAGTCTGAGTATTTCTATGTTCTTTATTTATTTTATTATTTTATGGCAGGAGAAGAGGTGAGTTGTGGTGGTGGTTTGGTACTGCATTTATAAAATTCATTATTTTAATTACTAAAATGCTTTTTACTTGAATTATTCTTTTGGAGCCCTGAAGTCTAGATGAATTTCAAGAAGCAAGTGTCAGAATATTGCTCATCTAAGACACTGTTTCAGAAACATACTCATATTGTGCCTACCAAAAAAATACTCTTTATTACCCATAGTTCTACTACCTTCCGTTATAACATTAGTAATTATTAGCTGAGAATGTTCCCATTTTGGTAAACCACAGCTGATGTTTAATTAAACTTTTAAATCCCCTGTGGTAGGACATAGAAAATAAAACACACATGCAAAACAAAACCCTGCAGTATTTAGGAAGAAGAGAAGTGGGTGCTTTGGGAGATTTGAAAGAAAAGGAACTTTTTCAGCTATTTGACTAGTTGATTATGTATTTAATATCCACCTCCAGTACATGAAATTTACAGTGTTAAATTTGACATTATGGTGTGTTCAGCTGTATATCTTTTAAAAGCAAAAAACCTAACTCTAAATTTATTAAAGGCAATAGAATTCACTAGAAGACCAGACATGAGTAGTGTGTAATGTAATCAAATGTTAGTTTACCAGGGAACTATAGATTACTTTATGTTACATATACTTTAACAGCATGGTATATTACATATACTTTACATATACAAAAACACATATTCAAACATATGCAGTTGGAAGATGCCAAAAATACTTTTCTCTAAATGAAAATAACAGCCAAAATAAAGGAAATTTCATCATACTGTGTTAGGATTTTTTTGCCAAAGCTACAGATGTGGCATTTAGACTGAAGCTTGTCAGTGATCCACCTTCAGTATATGAAGTTTTGAAGCTTAATCCGTATGAGATGTCACATAGTGATGCAGAATCAACCTAAATTAGAATACAAGCCACCAGCACATTGACTGATTTGCAATCTACAAGTATGACAGTTTCACTTCAAAGAAAGAGTTCTAAAGCTTCCACAATTTTAGTAAAAAATTAGCACTGTAAAACAGTTTTCAAAGCCAACTGCATTTCTTTTGTGTTCAGAGATACAATTTGTTCTGTACATCCTTTTGGTTTTGTTATGGCTTTCTTTTTTTCTCTTTTTTTTTTTTTTTGTTTTCCTTTGTTTTGTTTGTTTTTTCTTTCCTGTTTCCTTCTTTGCAACAAAAACTGGTAAAATGCCAGGTATCTATTTGGACAGCAAATCCAAATATTAAGAAGATATCTACAGTACAAAATAGTATGTTGAAGTTAGGTTTAATCATGTGTCTGACAATTCTTTCAGGTGCAATGATAAACAGGATGATAAAAATGAGATTAATAATTTAACAATTCAGTGAGTATTCATTAATTTACTTCATGACATCTACCAAAGTCTTAATTGTCAATCTATACTTCCATAATATGTTTATTTGCGTGACATATTGCAGAGAAACAAAACATACCTCAAATAATAAGCTTGCATTTGTTATTCATATTGTTATCAATTAACCACTGTTATAGAAAATTATAATCACATCAGTGACTTTTTGCATCAGTTATATTCACAAACTCCCTGGTGTTATGAAGGGTCAGTTAACTGATATGAGATATTATTTTCAAAGATTAATATTGTTTATTAATATTCAATATTCAGAACTCTCACCACCCTGACCACTAATTTTAACAATAATTGGTTCTTCGCATGGTCATAGAAAATTTATACAGATAATAACATAGGATCTAGAAATAACCAGTAATAATATAACATTAATTGAACTCAGTTGAACTGGAAGAGAAGGTTCCTGAGGTCGATATACCGCTTGCGGTCAATACTTCGCTTGCCCACTAGATGGACTCAGGAAGCTCCTTTCTGCTTATGGCAGAAGGCAATGATGAATTACAAGAGGCTTTAAGTATTTACTCACAAAATTATCTTCCAACTCACAGGGCTAGCTACAGCTTCAGACAGTACCCAAATGCTTTCACGGAATTCTGTTACTGTCTTGTCATCCACTGAGACCTCTGATTCTTCCCAAGCTTCAAGGTTCTAGGGAAAGGAGACAGACAATCTCTGACCTGGTCCTGATCTCTCTGGATGATCTGTGTATCTCCAGGACTTTCTGTCTTGGCAGGAGACTTTCAGATGTAGGCAGGATGTCTTGCAACATGCAGTCTCAGCATGATGTCATGCTGGCTGTGCAGGCCGATTGCGTGGAGGCATTTAGAGCCTGTTCCTGGTAACTCTTGGCAGACAGTTTCAAGGCAGTTCAGGATATAAGGTGGCACTAGCAAGCAGCAAGTAAGCGTGAATACAATGTCAGAGCACATTGTGTCACCTGCTGTGAGAGTATAAATCGTTTATTCAAATCAACAAAGATAAAGATTGCCTTTGTTACCTTCCCAAACTCAGCCCAGATTCCTGAAAGCTCAGGGATGAGAATCAGCAGAGATACAACATTTTTGTGGACTTCCCGGACTTCAGCGTGTCTTGAGTGCCCAGGATGTGTATGCCCTACATGAGCTACCCCGAAGAAAAAAGGCTTATATGTACTTGGGGTATGGACAGGTAAGTGGCGCTGGGAGGGGGCAGAGGCCCTCCCCAGTGCCACCGTCAGACCCCTGCAGATACATGAGAATACACAGGCAGATGTCCTGGGGAGCTGCACCTGGACATCGATCTAAAAAACTGTATAAAAAGACGAGAACAATGCCTGCCAAGACGAGCACCTCCACCAGAGGACCTCCCCTAGAAGGATTTGAGAAACAACTCCCACAGAGCAACTCCAGAAGGCGAACTCCACCGAAGAACATCCCGGGCCACACACAATATATAATCTTGCTCCTCTGGACAGAGATATTGTTAATCTCTGCTCTCCAGACCTTGACACCTGCCCATCTCCTTTTATCAATACAGCCCAAGACTAATGGGCCTTTGCACACAGAATGGCCAATCAGAATGGCAGTTAGCCAAGCCTGACCATATTAGGTGAAGCCATAGGCTTGCTTTACCCTTTTTAGGGCAGAACACAGGCCTTGCACAAAGCATACATGTGTACCTTGTTTACCACAGGATGCAAACAAATTTGGGCAAGCCAGATTCCTTAGACTCAGTGGCTCCAGTTTCTTTGTCCTCTTTCCCACATTTGCTTCTCCCCAAAACAGAAGGAGGGAGAGCAGAAAAACATATCTGGGCAAGCCAGGACATATATAAGCAAGCCTATTTTTGCCTGTTTAAGCCTACCATGACACCTGGCTAATTTCATATGTACCTACTCTTCCATTTGAAAATTCCCACAAAATGAATAGGTCTCACAAGCAAACTCTTTGCTATCACCCCAACAGCACTTTCCTCTCCAACACTTGTCTTCTGCTTAACCATTTATAGCATAAAAAAAGGGCTTCATTTACTCATATTACCTCATGACAGAAATCACTAGAAAACATATCTGGAAAAGATGGAGTTGGCAGTGGTGCTTATGATGCTTCAGCCTCAATCCATGAATTCATCAGGAATGTGTCCCAACCATCCCTGTCAAAAGGAATTTGAACACCCACTCAAGGGAAAGGCCTCATTTGGCAACTATGTGACCTGCATAAGTGAGGCTCTGTCATTCCTGTTATGTGTGTTCATAAGTGGAACTCTGTCTGTCATTCCTGTTAGGTGTGTTCCACTTTACAAGGAGGATACATCAAAATACAAGGAGAGATCATGAAAGAATTATTTCCTAGACTGGTGATAATAGCTTTGCTTCAAAGAGCAGATTTAAGTCAAAGTCACTTCCTTAGTGAATATGGTGTATGTAAGTACAAACAGCCATTTGAGTGCATGTCCACGTGTGCTAAAAGAATCTCAGATCAAGTCATAACATTTTCCTTGTCACTTCCACGTACTTCATTTCTCTCAATATAATAGTTGTTGACAATTTTCTATACTGACTGCAGTCCCAAAGACATGTGTTTCCTATGTTCACTGTAAAGTCAACTGGTGTTTCAGAAGGAGGCACTGCAATGATGCTTAACATTATGAATGTCAACATTGCTAATATAATGTCCACTTAGTCAATCAATTCTGAAGTGATTAGTACTACAGAAATTATGTCCAAGATGCATTGTAGCAGAACCAGAGGCTGTGCATCTTTATGTCTTTGATAATGATCCCAGAGATGACCAACAGTGATGCAACGCTGTAGAGACTTCAGAGAGGGAAGTGTTGGAGGTTTGAAAGGACAAAAGAACCCAAGCTGTAGCAAGTAAAATAATTAAACATATCTGGCTGTTAATCTGAATACTGGCAGTGGGTACTGTTCATCTCCTACACTGAATACTCACTATCAGAGAAGATGCTTTGTATTTTTAATGCTTTTTCTTCTCCATTTCTCTTCTCCAGTTTTACAGAGAAACTGGGGTGATCCTGGAATCTGATTTGTGAGTGTTTTGAAGTCCAACAGTCACCGCATATAAACTTCCACTACATGAGCAATGCTTTTCTATTCTTCTTCTGCAAGTTTTATTGAACCTCATGAAACTATTCAAGGCAAAACATTCCATGGCTCTTGAAATAGTAAAATGTTTGCAGTATGATTTTGCTTAGAATACATTGAGGACTGGGAAACATTGATTAAAATTCTTCACATTTCAATGAACATTTAAAATTTTTCACTAACATCCCCCTTGAAACTCCAGAAATTGAAGAATATCAGGAATTAAAACCTTATTCTCTTAATTTTAAATTGTGTAATAATTATTTTTTTAAATGGTCTTATATTTTTATAATGAATTTTACCTAGCAAATTTTCTAAATAAAGTTCTGATGTATTCTATTCATAGTATGAGGATAAATATTTAAGATACATTTTGACTTTAAACCATAACTTCTACATTTTATATTTAATGTCACTAATACAATATAGATTTAATTGCTGATTCCAATCATTCATATATTCGTTTGGCAAATACCAACAATAGTTATGGGAGATATTAACAGAAATGATAAGAAATATGACAGCATTTACTGTATGCCTACCAGTCAATAAATCTGACTATTTCACTCTGAGCTCTGGAAAAGCTACCTTGCCATATATCCTGCCATAACACTGCCAACACTGTCACTAAGCTTTGTGCTGATGCAGAGAGGTGGCTGGCAACTCCGTAGGAGAAGTGTAGGCTGTGAGTAACAAGTTTCTTGTTACAAACTCCAGAGACATAAAGACTTCCATATTATAAGCTAAATAAGTTATTCTGATAAATGATTGAGAATAAAAAGCACCCAAACTTAGCCACAGAAAAGTATTCCTGAATAAGAAGGATCACTAAAGAATCCAGTGACAAGAACAAAGCCATTAATAGTGTACAGTGTACTACAGCTTATCTTAGACTAAACTAAGGACTGGAATAAATGACAGACGTTATAGAATGATGTCTCAGTGGAAGTACACTAGAAAAAAATCTTTAGCTGTTTCTTCATAATAAACTTGGACCTATGCAATGTCTCTCTCTGTAACATGAATTCAGACTGAGTTCAGGCTATCTAGAAGTCCTATACAGAAACTAATGACAGGTCATTTTTTTAGAAAGAAGCTAATAAAGTTGGGAATACTCTGAAAGAGATGCATCTAACTTTCCTGTCTGACTTTGACTTTTCCATTTGGTTAAATGAGTTTCACAGGAGTAGCTAAGTCAGTCTGAATTTCATCAATGTAATCTTCAAGTGCAGATTGCTGTCATGCCAGAATTTGTCTCTCTTCTTGTGTGGCATTACCATCGAATTCATCCCAGAGTAACACTGAAGGTTTGCCCACACAGTGTGAAGCCAGATGAATTTACTACCAAACATGGTCTGAAAGCAATTTTTGTGCTATATTATAGGTAAAAGATAAAAAACTAGAAGTATTTATCACCACTGGAGATGTAGAGGTTTTCAGAAAATTGAACATCTGGAATTAGTTAAGAAAATTCAAGATTTCCCATGAGATACACTGCAAAAGACTCCAAGATATCCAGTTGTAACTGTAATAAAAAGTCAAATATGAACTGCATTCCAGCTTCAATGTATTTTTTCACCTACTTACTAACTATAATAAAGGAAATCAGAACAAATTTAGTCAGAGCACATGTATTAGTGATTTTAAATGCCAAAAGCATGCTATGGTAGAGTCAGATAAAAAATGGGGCTGCTGGAACCAGATGGTAAAGGTCTTCCAGAAATTAAAATTGTAGATGTCATTTTGTTGTAACAGAAATAGATGCAAATAAAGAAGTGATCCAGGACCACAATGCAAACTGCAATGTCTGCTAAACATGTTCCAGTAAGAGGATACATGCTACCAAGCTGAAACTATTTTGGTTATATTGGCACTAACTTACAGGAATGTTGGTGGGAGGTATTTATTTGTTTGGTTGTTTTTTCGCTTTTGTAGATTGGTTTGTTTGGGTTTGGTTTTTTTTTCCTACCCATCCATCACACTAAATAGCATCAGAAAAAAATCCACTGCTGAGTTCTCTAACTCATCCTATAGTGAAACAATGTAAAGGTAAGTCAAAGAAAAGTGCTGTGTCCAGATAACATATTTCAAAGCAAAAAAACACAGATAACTCAAACACAACTTCCATAGCACAGGAAATAAATTTTATCCATGTGGTATAGTTGCTATACATCTCTCCAGAAGGCCCTGAAGAATCCAAAAACATTTTGATGTGAAGCTGCTCCATTCATTAAAACAGTTCATACTCTAGAATGTAGGGTCCAATGTTAAAGGCAGTTATAGCCTACTGTGAGATAGCCCTAACCTGTTATGAGCTGACATTGAGACAAGTATAACCTATGTTATGTAAGAGCTGACACTGAGACAAGCAAATATTTGATGCTTAAAATTAAACAATATGCCAAAAAGACATGAACTTGGCAAATGTGTATACTGAGCAGTACAAAATGCACAACTGTTCGGACATAATAAAACTCTCCAAACTCATCAAATCACAACCCTGTGTGGAAGTGCTTAAGGAAAGTATAATTTTTAAAGGCAGGAGTTCTATTCTATATTTACTAAACATTCTCATTCTTGACAGATTCTTGTGGAAAAGTTGGGAACTTACTGAGAAACTGATTGAGACACATTTTTTCAGGTGTTTAGCATAGACATCAATAACCAAAAAACCTAGAAATTTCTAGTTGCCATGTATGTTTCAAAGGTAGCTACAGGAAGTAATTATGAAAGATTAATCCTGGGTATATAAAATAACCAGAACTCAGGACAGTAGAAATTAAATCCACACACTTGCAGAGCAAAGATGAGGCAAAAGTGAGAGCAAAGTCAGCGGTTATAACTCAGTCAGTTGTAGGAAATATCAGTAAGTTGTTCTGTAAGTACAAAGAACTGGTGGGCATGATAAAAAGGGCTACTGACAAAAGACCATATCCATATGATGCTATATTTACTAATCATTTCTTGTCTCATCAAATCAAGCTACTGTAACAGAAGAAACAAGATAACTACAGATATTGCTAAAATAAGCAGTAGCTAACATGGAAGAAGGAATCCAGGATGAAAGGCAGCATTAAAAAAGAATCTTACATACACATAGCTTGAGCTCTACCTGCAGTTTTCACCAAACTGTAGAAGCTTCTTTTATAACGAACATACCCAGTTCTAAAAATAGCATAGAAGCATGAGGTAGGGCACAGTCTAGTAATTGCTCTCTGTTAAAAAGTAAGCAAAACAACAGAAATAAACACCAAACCTTAAAGAAGTTATAAAAACCTTAGTGTGAATGACACAAACATAAACACAGCAGTCTTAGTGTGAATGATATGAACATAAACACAAGATGAAACAACCTTTACTTAGTTTGTAGGTAAGCTATTACTGCATTATAATAGTTGTTGCTATTTATTATTATACCACAAAGATATTCACAGGTTCCTGTGGTGATCACAGAAAGGAACAGCATCATCCCAAGAATCTCAAAATTTAGATGGTCTAACAGCAGAGTATTTTAACATGCGGTGAGAGTCTAAATCATCTCTCCCTTGTTCAAATCAACAAAGATAAAGATTGCCTTTGTTACCTTCCCAAACTCAGCCCAGGTTCCTGGCCAAAAGCTCAGGGATGTAAATCAACAGATACAGTGTCTTCGTGGACTTCCCGGACTCCAGCTTGGCTTGAATGCCAAGGATGTAGACACCTTACACCAGCTACCCCGATGAGAAAAGACTTATGTGTATTTGGGGTGTGGACAGGTAAGCGGTGCAGGGAGGGGGCAGAGGCCCTTCCCAGTGCCATTGCTGGACCCCTGCAAATGCATGAGAATACACAGGAGGATTTCTTGGGGAGCTGCACCTGGACACCAGTCTAAAAAACTGTATAAAAAGACATGAGGAATGCCTGCTGAGACAAGCACCTCCACTGAAGCACCTCCACGAGTACCTTCATTGGAACACCACCACCGAGGCACCTCCAACAGAAGAATTCGAGGAACCACTCCCACAGAACAGCTCCACAGAAGAACATACATAGGCCAGGCACATGTCCCTTTCTCTCCCCTGCCGCATCTGTGGCTGATGGTGATATAATCCCTGCTCTTTTCCTTCCCTGCTCTTCTCTTTTTCTCCATTGTTCCCTCTCCCTCTCTCCCCTCTTCCCTCTCTCCCTCTATTTTGTGCAACTTTATCCTTTAATAAATAGTTTTGTGGTGATATCTGGTCTCACTTGCACCTTAATTTCACAACACGGAAATCTAGAAGAACAAATCTTGCTCCTCTGGACAGAGATATTGTTAATCTCTGTTCCCCAGACCTTGACACATGCATTTCAAGTAAAGCAGGAAAGAATCCTCTCTTATATTTCTATACTAGGAACAGTCATAGGGGAGAATTATATCACCTGTAACCAAAGCAGCTACTGCAACCAGCTGGCATTTGGATATTCTGGGGTTTCTGCACTGTGTAAGTCTCAAGACACTCCCATTTATTTAAGATAATGTATGTGCAATTACAGTGAGGAGATAGTCATGCTTAAATTTTCCTTTTAAAGCAAGGTTCATTAGGATTGGGTAGAAGAATGTGAAATTATAAACTCGTGGGTGTTAAACAATAGAAATCTCTCAGCAGCAGCTTGGAAATAACAATTTCTGCAATATCAAGTCATGTCAAATAATCTTCCATCCATAAAAAAAAACACAGCACTGAATGCAAGCTAATGAGGAATGCTGAATCTGGGAACAAGTAAACCTGTCAGCTACACATCACATGGCAGACATGAAAGGTACAATGCTCTCCAACACAGAGCAAATGCTCTGTAGCTTTTAATATACTCCCATCAGATAGATTTGGTCAATTAAGTAGAAAAAAAATTGGTCAAAAGTCTTCGCAAATTTTGCTGGTTCTTGGATCGTAGCTTCTCTAATGAAAAGTTCAAATAGTCAGTTTGGTACTTGTTCATCACATAATCAAGCTCTATGACAGAGTTCCAGGGCCTGTGTCAATAAAAAATGTTTAAAGCTGGCAGTATCGCCTGACTCCAGGAAAGGAAAATGAAGAAAAGGTTGCTTCTTCATGACCATTTCTAGGAGCCATGCCTTAGGAGATAAATATACTTAGCAGCTTCAGCCTTTCTGACAAGTAAAAATATTTACAAAGTTGTAACCTACAGTGTTTATACTGGAAATAATACTTCTGAAACAATGTAACTGTAACTTATGAAAATAATATGTAACCTGGAGGTGGTTTGGCCCTGGCTGGGGGCCAGATGCCCAACAAAGCTCCATCACACCCCTTCTTAGATGGGCAGAGGTGAGGGAAAATATAACCAATGGCCTATAAGCAAGATAGAAGCAATTTAATAGGATGAAAAGCAAAAGCAGAGACCACATGATGAAACAAGAGCAAACTAAGATGTTATTCTCTATTTCCCATCAGCAGACAATGTTCAGTCACTTCCCAGGAAGCAGGGCTTCAATGCACATAGCAGTTGCTCTGGAGGACAGACACCATCAACGAATGTCCTCACAATTCCTTCTTTCATTTAGCTTTTGTATTTGAGCTGGCATCACATGATTTGAAATACCTCTTTGGTCTGTGTGGGTCAGCTGGTCCATCTGTGTCCCCTCCCAAGATCTTGCCCATCCCTTGGCCTGCTATTGAGGAAGGAATACTGGAAAAGCACAGCATTGGTGCGTGGCTCAGCAGTAGACAAAGTACTGTTGTGTTTTCAACACCCAGCTACATCACTACAAAACACAGCACAAAGAAAGATGCTCCGGGGAAAATCAGCTCCAGCTCAGCCAAACCCAATACAGACCTGCAGGACTCACAAAATTGCAACATCCCAAGCCCAAAGCCTGATCTTGTGTTTTGCCTGACCCTACACAGTGCTTCCCATGGGAACAAATGGGATTTGGAGACACAGAAGCTGGCTGAGAGCTGAGAAGGAAGTTACTGTCTCTGGCTCTGTCTATACAAGAATTCCTTTCTAAATAGTACTATGTAAGGGAATATAAATTTTTGGAAAATGGCCATCAGCTCTTCCTTTGCATTGGTGAGAAAAATAAGAAAATGAATAATCAAAGTCCATCCTTGTCTAAGCCTGTGAGTGTCATTGCAGATAGGTACAAATTGAGCCTTACTACATTAGGCAGGGGAGCAACCTGAGGTGGATCTGGCTTTCCCAGATTGTCCTGGGGGGAAGCTGTGACACTTGAGAAGCAAGATATACCAGCAGAAATACATGACTTTATTGGAATGAAAGTTAGGTGATCATTCCTCTTAGTCCATTTTCAATTGCAATGTTTTAACCACTTTGTTTAATTAAGGAAATAACATCTCTGCCTAGTCCCTAGATTGAATCAAGCCATTCTTCTGCAAGTCATTCACATCTACAGAGTTACTTAATCTCATACACAAGAACATTATTAAAACTGTTTTTACATAGCCTTTTCATTTCTGAGAGTGTGCTGGTTTGAACCTAATTGGAATATTTTACTGAGAGAAATTAAATACTTAGCTGTGAGAAGAAAGAAAAACAAGAAGAGTAACCTATATCACTCATTCTTCTACTGAGAAACGCAACCAGTCAAAATATAGGTAAGACACTCACTTCTCACACACTTCTGAGTTAGTTCTCAGTTGTTGTTCTGCTCCTTTCACTCTGGCGGTCTATGGTTGCTTTCTGCCTTAGCTCTAATCTGACCTAACCCTTTATTTCCTATAACCTCCTTGTCGTGTTTTTGACATCTCACCTCAGATCTCTCCAGATTTATCATGTGAGATATACGGGAATTGATCTGGTTATTTCTGAGGGGAGGGAAAAAGGGAGGGAAGGTTTGGGTTGGGATCCTCCTGGCAATCTGGTTGTTTTGGAGGGATTTTGTGTTTCTGTATTATTTTTAACTTGTATTTAACTGTATATTGTGTGTATATATATGTGCTTGTAAATTGTGCTAAGCTGTAAATATAGATTCATTCCTTAACTTCCAACCAGCTGAGTCTAGTCTGGGTGATTTCATTGTGTGGGGGAGTGGGTAACTCCCAAACCACAGCAGAGAGCGAAGAATAGGAGAGGAAAACGCTGTAAGAAAGATTGTGTGTAAGGTCTGGCCTTTTTTGTCTTGCCAGAGGAAGTATTCAAAACCAAGCAAAACCAGATCTATGTTGAGTTTTCCTGATTTTGTATATCATCACTGAACTCAGATTATCCTGTTCTGCCATGCAAAAAATACAGAATTCAATGAAATAAGGATGGAAAGGATTAACTATTTTGAATCTTGCATATGTGTACTGCGGCGATTTCTGCCTATTGAGCTCCCAAGTTGAGGAGTAGTCAGTTGCCAGATGCCCTCAAGCAGGCTTGGCAATCATGGATCATACATTAAACTATGTTATATAGAAAATTTCACCTAAAGGATGTAAACGAATATGGTAGAATATTAATATTAAGAAATATTAAGATAAACCCATTGGGAGGGAAAACTGTTGACTGTTTTCCTGCATAACACCTTGATCAGCCTGAAATGAATCTGAAGTTAATGTATCAGTCATGTTAAGAATTAGTCAAATTTGTGAAATCGAAGCTTGCTTTATTTTGTTTTCTCAACATTTTAGGTACAAAATCATTGTACAAGCTTTAAAACTTTGTTTTGGTTTGGTTTTTTTTTTTTCTTTCTTTCTCTATTTGGGAGAACCATTATAGCATTAAACATGGCATGAAAACATTTATGGTAGACTAAAAGGAATTAGATTATATATGCCTAAATAGAATAGGTAGGAGTATTTTTTTTTTTTCTTCAGACTGTCTGTCCTTACATTCAAAGGCAACACTGCATAGGATGTTAGAGTGTTACAGTGAAGAAATAGAAATATGACAGTGAGGGAAACAAGTCCTGAGAAATTCACAGTAGTAGTATTTATGGCTAGGGAAAACATTTCCAAAAGACAGTTTTAGATAATTGGCTACCTGTGTATGTTTTCATGCTGCACATAATATTTCCATCAGAAACATGCATCAGCACAAGCAGGAAAACATTCTGAGAGTCCTCACATATAACTTTCACTGACCAGCTCTAATCCTTTTAGTTCCATGCAGAATGAGTTTTCAACACCCTTAGGACCACTGCAAACATCGAGGGAAAACCTCAATGCTTGCCATGGAGAGGAAAGTGAGT
Source organism: Ramphastos sulfuratus (assembly GCA_013399055.1). Classification (NCBI taxonomy): domain Eukaryota; kingdom Metazoa; phylum Chordata; class Aves; order Piciformes; family Ramphastidae; genus Ramphastos; species Ramphastos sulfuratus. Next base: position 103,253 of record WBNM01021393.1, on the reverse strand, counting down.
TCATTTAGAACACTTTGGGACCAAGGTAATTTACAATCAGCAGGTGTCTGTGAAGCTGACCTGAAGATCTGTGAAGCTGGCCTGCCAAAGAGCTGCATATCTTATGAAGATATGACAGCCCTGTTTTGGTTAAAACAGATGAAGCAGGGCTCAAATAAAATAAACACCCAACTTCAAAGCAGACTTTGAGGGCCAGGGTGCCTGAGTGAAGACCTTTGCCTAATTAACTTCAATTTTAATATTAAAGTTGATACCCCTTAATATTCTAATGAGGAAAATTAAATACATGCTAAACATATGTGACTATGTTACTCAACTTTCCTGCCAAATAATGCAAGATGTTATATAGAAAGCAGGGACAGCCTGGGCTAGGGTATAAAATCCACAAGAGGAACATCTCTTGTGCATACACCACTAGCACCAGTATTAGCACCAGCAAGGACAGACACCTGTCTTGGTAAGAATTGCACCTTCAATATATAGTTTAATGTTTGCTGCATTTCTATTATATTAGAGCTACTGCAAAGGTTTAGTAAGTTTTTACGTAATGTAGCCAGGACCAGGGCCCAGCACATTGGCCCCAGATGCTCATGGAAAACAAATACATCAACGTGGTGAACATGCTATGGGGAAAACAAACAAACAACAAACCAATTTATACAAAATTCCTTTAAGAAGCCTTAATCAAATCTTCTCATTATCTCAAGCTGCATATTGGGGTATCAAAACAGATTGTCCTGGATTAAGAAAGGCCACACACACAAGCAAGACCGCTGACACAGATTGGGAGGGAAAGTTACACAAAAGCAAGCTCTGTGAGTTGAGATAAGGAGTGTTTAATGAAATAGTACAATGTACAGTCACTGTAGTCTATATCTCAGAAAAACACAGCAAAAGCAGAAGCAAAAGCCAGCAATAGAATGACCCTCCTACCCACTTCCTGTTATGCCTAAAACTAATTTTCAAGACCTTGGCAAAACATCCTTTGCATATAATAATTTCATAGTTGCCTACATTTCTCTGTTGTGTTGTATGTCATTTCTGCTACTGCTCATTCACATATCAGTAAACATATAGACATCTCTCTTACTTGAAATTTCCAGCCACAGGCTTAGGTTTTTGTATCCATTCCTCTTTTAAGTTTGTGGGGTCCAATCTGGTAACTCCACAAAACATGTAATAGGGGTGGGTCCGAGGGGGAACTCATTCATATTTAATACATGTGAAGCAGACCTTCAACAAACAAGATCCATATTAATATGCTTTATCTACACAGTACTCACTAGTTAGATGGGAAAGGTGGAGTATAACCACTGATACAAATCAAACAAACCAGGGAGTTTCATTGGGTCATCTGCTTTTCATTGCACTCAACTACAAGGAAGAAAATATGCTCTACAAATATACACAGCTGCTAGTACTGCCTGAAAGATAAAATATAACATTTAAAAATAGGTTTGTAAGCACATCTAATGGAAATACTCTCACCGAATTTTTTTACTTCTTTACTCTCTGTGAAAGTTTGTTGGAGCACACATTTACCTCCCTGAATGATTGCAAATAAAATAGTGCTGAACACCAACTCCCGCAAAGTAAATTACCAGTTTGCATGTAGAAGACGCAGTATACTGTTACATTTTCCAGACCTCTTTCATTTCTCTTCCATTATTGTTCTCTCTCTTTTAGTAAGAAGAAATTATTATAAAGTGTACACCATAGTGACGGAGGAGTGATTGAGTAGAACTGCTGGAGAGCAGAACACATCAACAGGCAGCCATGACTGTGCCATTTACCTGTTCACTTTTGAAGTCTGACACTCTTTTCATGTAATGGGAAAAAAGTGTTAGCCAAGTATTGCTAATGCATGCACACAATCCCATTCTCTTTCTCAGTCTCAATCACATTCATGTGTGCATGCATATGCACGTGCACACACAGCATCACTTTTTTTGTTCAGCTTTGATTGTGACAGTTCTTGGCTGAAATTCTCCACAGTAGTTCAGGATTTTCAAGAGAAATTACTTTTATACAAGATGAAAACTGGCAGATATTGTTGTCAGGTGACATCCACAGAATTTTTTTATGTTATTCATTTTCAAGCCTTTATTGTGAAACCAGTTAAAGGACTTTGAAATGGAAAACCCCAGCCTTTACAGTTCTTGACTGCTTTTTATCTAGTCGTTGGTCTCATTGGCATTTTCTACTTAGAAATAAATTCTTTCATTAAGAAGGAATAGGTTTTTTTAGCTGACTAGAATCTTTCAGACAATAATTTTATTGTACACTCTTATTCTAAGAGGTGAGTTTCTTAAATAACATCTATTTGCTCTCTGAAAGCATGCTAAGAGTCTTATACAATACAGTCCATTAGCATGGAAATGGATTTTTTTGTGTGTAATTTACTTTTCTGCCACTGTATTACATTATAGCTGCAGTTATCAAAAAAAGACTGAAGAAATCTTGTTGTACTTCGAAGTGTGAAGGATTCCAGCTGGCTTTTATTGTACTTCTAATGTTGTACTTCATAACAAATATAAGTGCATATATGTACCCATACACAAATATACTTGAAAGTTTCACATTTCAAACACATTTCAAAAATAAAATGTTCAAATATTGCAAGAAGCATGTGGACATATGAGCATATCTGATAGATTTCATCAGCGTAACATGTAAACATTAAGAATTAACGTTACAGGAATGATGAGACAATAAAACAAGTGTAAGTAAGAATGAGATTACTGTGTTCACCTGGAGCCGTTTATTGTTAATATGAGTCTTTAAAAATATACATCAACAGAAACAATTAGCGCTAAGTGTATAGCTACATGGCCAAAGATGGTTATTTCTTCAGTAAGATTGCGGAAAACAATTCCTAATGCGAATTTAACTTCATATTATTAATATTAATAACTGGTTCTAAACTTAGAAAATCACAGTAATCTGGGAAAATACAAATATGTTGAGGAAAATAATACTAAGTGGCCTTTTCCAGTGCTGATCTTTGATATTATGATGAAATCTAGAACCCTAAAGTTAGCTCAGAGGCTAACACGTCAGTATGCCAACTCAGTCCTTTTTGCAGATATTTTTCTGTGTCACATACATCAATGAAGTTTAGGATGGTTTGGTGACATCGAAGGAATGCCTACTTATCAAGTTATTCTACGTCATGGCTAATACAAACAACATTTCTGGAATCTTGTTGAGGTTCACAAGTAATGAAGATAAACTGTACATATTCAGGAAACCAGACATGTCATGAATGTGTTTACAGAGTATTCAGTCTACCTCTAAACAAAATCAAACACATTTTTCTACTACGGTGCAGGTTGAATTAGCTCACTACTACTCTCTGTGTACAAATTAGGCTAATTACGCCAGACCCTCAGCAGACAAAATGTGTGATGATACCAGGGTTCGTGAGCAGAAAGCACCTAGGTGTTTGGCTGTCCTATGATGGAAGCATATCCAGTTGTTGGAAGTTGCAAATAATCAGCCACTTGCTTCCCAGACTGTATCACCCTATAATTCAACCTCACTGATTCACGTGCTGAATTCCGCGTTTCTCCCCAGTGGCTTTCCTGGCATTACTCTCAGCTGCTGTCAGGTTTATAAAGTCGTGTCCAAACTGGAACCATTTTTTTAATGTCAATGGCTCTTTCTAATTTAGAACCACCTAAAATTTGCTGATGTTGTACTCTTCATCATTGCCTTAGTAATCAGTGAAGATGTTGAACAGTATGAAGCCTAGCACTGACATAAAAGTACAATGCTCATTCACATCTATGAGACGTATGATTGGATCTTCCAAGCCCTTTTGAGCTTCTGTGAGATTTTTAAACCACTTAATAATTTATTCTTCTAGTTTACTACATTTTTTTTTCAGCTTAGCAATTTCAGCCCAATTTCCATGCCATCCTTATATTTCTCTGCTAGATTTAGCCACCTAAGTTGCACGCCTACATGCATAATGATTCTTATAGATTTTACTACCTCATCAATTTGCCGGTTAGTATTTTTCAATTATTGTATCATTTCTGTTGGACTCATAGGCATCTCCAATCCTTGAATTTGTGACAGAAAACTGAGTTTATGGCATTATTGTGTGAAATACTACTGAAATAACTGTAGAAAAAAGAATTCACAGTATCACAGTATCACAGTATAGCAAGGTTGGAAGAGACCTCAAAGATCATCAAGTCCAACCCACTACCACAGACCTCAAGACTAGACCATGGCACCAAGTGCCACGTCCAAACGTGCCTTGAACACCTCCAGGGACGGTGACTCCACCACCTCCCTGGGCAGCCCATTCCAGTGGGGAATGACTCTCTCGGTGAAGAACTTTCTCCTCACCTCCAGCCTAAACTTCCCCTGGCACAGCTTGAGACTGTGTCCTCTTGTTCTGGTGCTGGTTGCCTGAGAGAAGAAAGCAACCTCCTGCTGGCCACAACCACCCTTCAGGTAGTTGTAGACAGCAATAAGGTCTCCCCTGAGCCTCCTCTTCTCCAGGCTAAACAATCCCAGCTCCCTCAGCCTCTCCTCATAGGGCTTGTGCTCGAGGCCTCTCACCAGCCTCGTTGCCCTTCTCTGGACACGCTCAAGCACCTCAATGTCCTTCTTAAATTGAGGGGCCCAGAACTGGACACAGTACTCAAGGTGTGGCCTAACCAGTGCAGAGTACAGGGGGAGAATGACCTCCCTGCTCCTGCTGGCCACACTATTCCTGATGCAGGCCAGGATGCCATTGGCCTTCTTGGCCACCTGGGCACACTGCTGGCTCATGTTTAGGCGGGTGTCAATCAGCACCCCCAGATCCCTTTCTGTTTGGCTGCTCTCCAGCCACTCCGACCCCAGCCTGTAGCTCTGCATGGGGTTGTTGTGGCCAAAGTGCAGCCCCCAGCACTTGGATTTGTTGAAAGCCATCCCCTTGGACTCTGCCCATCTGTCCAGGCGCTCGAGGTCCTGCTGCAGAGCCCTTCTGCCCTCCAACCCACCAACATCTGCCCCCAGCTTGGTGTCATCTGCAAACTTGCTGATGATTGTCTCAATGCCCTTGTCCAGATCATCAATGAAGATGTTAAAGAGGATGGGGCCCAGTACTGATCCCTGGGGGACACCGCTAGTGACCGGCCTCCAGCTGGTCTATATTCCGAGAAATTAGTCTTGCTGAGGATCTGTGGGTATAAACAACTCACAGCTTTAACTTGCCTCTTACTAAGGGGGGCATACTTACTACATTTCATGCAGCAATTATGACAAATGATAATTGCTTCTGAATTTTCCAGTAGCTAAGGCATTAGTTAGATATATGAGGATTAGAGTTTATGAGATACAGCTACTACCTGCAGAAATGTGAAATAAATATCTAAGGCAGAAGAGAATTCCAAACACCTGCTCTAACTGTAAACAAACATTTCAGTATTGAAGTTTCTTACATTAAGCAGGGCCTCCAGAATTTCATCACTATTCACCTCTAAGGACAAGCTACCGCATAATATCTCCTAAGGATTCAATAAAAGTAGTCAGGCTCTTATCTATATGAAATGATCGGCAGCTGGCAGGATGAACGTAATCCAGAACGATCTGCCTTTGTTGACATTCCTAATATTGCTGATTCTGATACATATGAAGCTGTTGGCTATACATAGTGTTCATGCCACAAGTAACTCTTAGAAGATGGAACCAGAAGAACACTCTCAAGCTTCATACATTAAGATGAGAAGAATTAGCTCAATTCCCAAGACCTTGTAAAGCTGCCAAGGTCAGGAAGATCTCGAGTTATATGCTGCTATGACAGATGCATATGTTAAAGATGTATGCTATGGCAGTTCTTATTTTTCAGTTTCTGTTCACAGAAGGTTGTTCATAGAAGATGAAAAACACACTAACTTGGCATTCCTATTGATCAATATTTTTCTTTGCTCCTTTTGCCCCTTTAAAAATTAAATTACCATTGAGCTTGTTAACCTACAACCATATGCAAATTGATAAAGGACAGAGGTAAACATAATATTTGGTTTTGGTTCTCTAAGTAGAGCAAAATACCATAGAATCCATGGTGTACACTTTTTCAATTCAATTCTCTATGCAATTACATGTTTTGAGGTTTAGAAGTGGAACTGCAGTACAAAAGATAACGTTTTCTTCTGACACAGAGCAGGATCTTCAGAGGGAAAAACAGAATTGAGGACTTAGTCAGAGTGAAGTCATCTCTATCAATCAAGACCAAAAAAAAGGAGAAGACTAAGATCATCTCAAACATCTCTGAATCCAGTTGCCACATCCTTGTTTCCTCATGTTCCAGCTCCAAGATGACTAGGTCTTCCCTGTTGACACAGCTTAGAAGGGCCTGGAACTCTGGATTCAGCTTTAGAGGTGTCCTACTTTCTCTAATCAAATATCCCATTTCTGCTTTAGGCACCAACAATTAACATCTAGAGACACTTAGTTCTATTCCACCAGCACAGTCCCTGTCAGAATCCAAAGCAGCCTCATCCCTATGCCTCCACATAGAAACAGATTCATGTGCAAGAAATTCAGCATGAGCTTTGGGAAGAGCCATAACTTGTGCATCCCTTTTATCTGAAGGTTAGACACTAGGGTGAAAAGGACCTGCAAAAGTGATTTTAGAAAAAAGCATTTTTTTATTAATCTTTTGACATATTATTCACACCACGTTCTGTGGATGTAGTTGTTCAGCCTGTTGAACAAAGGGTTGCAAGCAGCTCCAAAAAGTTGAGGCACTTCACAAAACAACTCCAAGACACTGAGCCCTTTCTTGAAAACAAAAATATAGGTTAACTAACACTGCCTTAGTAGCCTGTGATGATTAAAATACATCCTTACTGCTTCAGCGTGGGGCACTGCAGTAGTTTGCAAGTTCTAGTATGGCTTCAAAGACTTTTTTGCCATGTACTCCACTGACTGTGAGTCCTGTGCTATGTCTGACGAAGGCTTCACCTGGCAATTTGTGCCAGAACTTGGGTTTCTGTTTGGAGCATAGTCATGACCAGGAACTGAGTCAGGCAATATTGATAACAGCCCTCTGGCAATAGCAGAAAGTGTTGACAGAAAGCAATGGAAGAAACTTCCATTCTGAAAGACAATGTCCTTAGCAGTGCTGTAGTGGTGGCAGTCAGAGAGGGTGGGGAGGCTCACACATTCGTAAGTGTTTCTGCAGAAAGATCTATAGCAAAGAGAGAAAATCTAATCTGCAAGATAAGGACTTCATAAGTAGATGAAGACAATATTAACAGAGTGCATTTATTTGTGAAAGGCCTGAGAGTGAGGTCTCACTTCTTTAAATCAGCATGCCTTCATGGGTTTCAAAGAAACCACATAGATTTACCTCTGTTGGGTACCTAGCTATTTCTACAGTAAAAGAAAGGCTTAATAAATAATACAGATTGTATTCTCACATTATAAATTGTTACAGTTCTCTTGATATTAGTGGAACTGCACTGGATTACAACAAAGGTCAGGCTCAGCTGTACTAAGAACATTAAGTGAGTGCTTACAGTGCTTTTGTGGTTCAGCTTCATTTCACTGTATAAAGTGCTTTAAGTAGCTGGGGTGTCTGTAAGAAAAGGGTCTAAAATAGTCTGCAATAGACATTTTAGGATCTTTACAGAAGTTTTGTGCAGAATAGATATTGTTATTTACTTGTGCAGTTGTTATTTACTCATGCAAATGTAAATGTATCTGTTCCATGTAGAACTCCTTGGTGACTGAATAAGTTATTTGCATTTAGTTCATTGTGACTGACTTAAAATTAAAGAAAAAAGGTAACAGCCATTTTATCAAAGCAAAATTTGGTTACAGCTATCAAATTCTGTAAGCTGCATCAGTTGCTCCGTTCAAACAAGCAGAAAAAGGCTATTTGTAGATTTGCCTGGGCTCGAACATTCATCCCTTGTGACCTTCCTTATGTGAACCTGAACTGTACTGACACAATTGCATTTCTCCATCTTACTTCAGAGATACCTCTACAAGAGTTAGGATCATTTCTGTAAACTTCTAAAAACTGCATGTTCTGTCTTGAGATATTACTTGAGAAAGTCACTCATATATTGATTCCTGATGTAGCTGGTTTTAGCAAGATAAGACTTCAAATCCATCTACTAAATGTTACTCTGCCAAAGACTAAACAGCTATCATGCCCACCCTTCCAAATTAGAATAGAGAAAGAAGAAAAAGATAAATATTAGTGTGTTGATGGATAAAGGAAAGTCTGTTTTAAGAAATAAGCAAAAATTAGGAACACATGCCATTTTCTATGTCAGTGCTAACATCTGATGCTTTAAAGACCACTTCTGTCTCAAAAGAACAGAATGGAAAAACCCTGTGTGTAGCACCATTATCTATAAAACTGGCAAAATTTCCCTCTGAGCAAATGAAGGGCTTTATGCACACAGAGGTGCAGGCTGCTAACTTACTTGTCCTTCTTCACTGTTTTAAATATGAGAATGTGGATTGGGTTTACATGACAAGGTTTCTGCAGCAGAGTGGCTATGGGGGTGGCTTCTATGAGGAACTACTGGAAGACCCCTGTGACCAACAGAGTCAATGCCAACTGGCTCCAAGATTGGCCTACTGCTGGTGAAGGCTGAGCCCATCAGAGATGATGGGTACTGCCACCAAAAGAAACCACCCATCCACCCCCACCCCCCCAAAACAAACAAAACACCAAACACCAAAAAGCAAAATCCATAACTGCCTTGGAACAGTTGGTAGTGAGAATCTGTGACAGAAACAACTCTGCAGACACCAATTAATGATGAAGGAGAGGTAGAATGTCCTCCAAGTGCCAGAGCAGATTCCCCCGCAGCTTGTGGTGAAGACTGGTGGCTCAGGCTGTCTCCCAGCAGCCAGTGGAGGTTAATGGTGAGGGAAATATCCACCTACAGACAGTCTGTGGAGGATCTTGTGCTGGAGCAGGTGGATGCATTCAAAGGAGGGTGAGATGTCATGAGAAACACTGGAGCAGACTACTGGCAAGGCCTCTGAATCTGTGGAGAAAGGAGTTCACACTGGGGCAAATCCACAGGAGGAGATTCAGAGGAATTATTAACAGGTTTTGACATCTATACCCTGGATCAGTAAGGAAATATTTCACAAAGTGAAAGAAAACTCACAAAGGCAGAAAATTCAAGGAAGCTATAACCAAGATGGAGCTTTGAATGTCTTTTAGAGTGCAGTCCAAGATAGAACAACTTCAGCCCTGGGATCTGGCACTGAGATAGACAAAAGAAATGCATTTATTACACCTATGCTTTATGTCAAAGATATATGTTCCATTTGCTACAATTTCTTCCAGGTATAAGAGAAATAAAAGTTTAAGGGATATGTAAGCATAAGTCACTATGTGATTATATATTGATGCTTTAGACTCTACATGAAGTCACTGTATTAATAACATCACTTAACCTCAACATGTTCCATTCTCCTACTTTAACCTTCAAATGTTTAGATTTAATATATTCTTTTTTTTTTTCAACTATCTCTGAGATCCTGCTATAGGTTTATTGTAGACACCAGAGAAGCTGTTATGACCCCTAGAAGTCATAAGATAGCATTCTTCAGACTAGATTATGCTGAACAAATTATTCTTTGTTTTAACATGAATAACTTTAATAATTTCAGTGGTACTGCACTGAAACTAGAGTGTAGCTTTTATAATTCAAACTATAATTATAATTTCTTTAATCTAAGCTGAGGTAAAAATCCAAGGAAAGGTGAAATCTTTAAACATCTTCTGATTTATATTTTTCTCCCTACAGGTTGAAGCCTAGAGGAACACTTCAGAATATAATTATTTTGTAGGGTATTTGTCATGGTAGGCCTATATGTGTCCTGGCTTGCCCAGGCATATTTTTCTGCTCTCCCTCCTTCTGTTTTGGGGAGAAGCAAATGCGGGAAAGAGGACAAAGAACCCGGAGCCACTGAGTCTAAGGACTCTGGCTTGCACAGACTTGTTTTGCATCCTGTGGTAAACAAGGTATACACACTCAGCTTGTGTCTGCCTTGTGCAAGGTCTGTGTTCTGCCCTAAAAAAGGTAAACCAAACCTATGGCTTCACCTAATATGATCAAGCTTGGCCAACTGCCATTCTGATTGGCTATTCTATGTCCAAAGGCCGATTAGTCTTGGGCTGTGTTGATAAAAGGAGATGAGCAGGTGACAGAACGCGCTCTGTCATTGTATCGGTGTTTTACCATTGTATTCGTGCTTGCTACTTCTTTATTATATCCTGAACTGCCTGGAAACTGCCTGCCAAGAGTTACCAGGAACAGGCTCTAAATGCCTCCACGCAATCAGCCTGCACAGCCAGCGTGACATCATGCCAAGACCGCACATGGCAAGACATCCTGCCTGCATCTGAATGTCTCCTGCCAAGATGGGAAGTCTTGAAGATTCACAGATTATCCAGAGAGATCAGGACCAGGTCAGAGATTGTCTGTCTCCTTTCCCCAGCACTCTGAAGCCTGGAAAGAATCAGAAGTCTCAGTAGATGACAAGACAGTAACAGAATTCCCTGAAAGCGTTTGGGTACTGTCTGAAGCTGTAGCTAGCCCTGTGAGTCAGGAGATAATTTTGTGAGTAAATACTTAAAGCCTCTTGTAATTCACCATTGCCTTCTGCCATAAGAAGAAAGGAGCTTCCTGAGTCCATCTAGTGGGAAAGCAGGGAATTGACCGCATGTGGTATATTGACCACAGGAACCTTCTCTTCCAGTTCAATTAATGTTATATATTATTACTGGTTATTTCTAGATCCTGTGTTATTATCTGCATAAAGTTTCCATGACCGTGTGAAGAACCGATTATTATTAAAATTAGTGGTTGGGGTGGCGAGAGTTCTGAATATTGAATATTAATAAACAATATTAATATTTTAAAATAATATCTTGCATCAATTAATTACCCCTCCATAACCGTACTTCAAAATTTCTGTTGCTTGAAAAGACAGCAACTCATCTTTCCTAACTATAGAAAGCAATGTTGGAGTTTGCATTAATTAAGGTCTGATGTAGTTATGCATTTTATGATTTGTCTCATTATGGTTCACAGAGTTTAAATTTCCATTTTTGTTCTGCATCCAAATGTAAAAGCTCCCAAATAAAGCAGCAGTCCTAGCATCCACTTGCTAGCGTTAACTAATACGAATTCAACTACAGGACTAAATCTCTCCGTTCCCACATTCATATTCAAAACAAATAGACAACAATTGACAATAAACCCTCTGGAGCAGTCAAGAGTTCCCATTTAATAGTACTACTGGGGAAACAAACTTTCCTATGTCATCAACCTATCAAAATTTGTATCAGTCTTTCAAAGTTCACTCGTGAATTCTAGGATAAGAAATGAGTCTACATGGAAGGCATAGTACCTTGTGGATGTGTCACAGGCAAAACCTGGGACAGCCTGAAGGCATCTGTGAATTGTATGCTTTCTGATCTTTTTTATTATGTTCTAATTCTGCCACTCCACATGGAAGATTTTCTAGCTCAATGTATGAGCAGTAATATGTGTGTCCCTCAAGGCCATTAGAATTTAGAAAAAGTTGTTGCCAACAAAGTTTATCTTAAAATATAGGTTTACTTTACATGCTTTAAGGTTACCCTTGAGTAATCCTAATGTTTCTGCCACCTAGCTCTTAATCTCTGTCTTTCTATCAAAAAAAAAAAGAGAAAAGGATGCTCCCCTCAGGCACATGAACTGTGTGACTTTGCTGTTTCATCTTCAATATGATAATCAGAGTGTCAATGTCAAAGCTTTAACAGTGTCAGTACTAGTTACCGTATTTTGCTACTTGACACTAGGTAGTTGCTGAAAACAGCATAGGTGGAAATAAGTGAGACATTTACATAGCAATCTGTCCAAATCTTGAAGCCATAAAACTATGACAACAGCTGCACAATATTCCCATTCAGAAACTAATTTTGCATTCACTCAGTGATTGATACCATAATTTACCAAAGTATTACTAGACATGGTGATATATTTTGTCATATCATCAGCAATCACCACATTGCATTACCAAGATAACTAAACTTGTTGATAGTCTAGGTCACATGTTATCAGGGCACAGTACAAAGACTTTTACAAAGGTACCCTGTCCCATGGGAAGCATAAATTCTGGGCTTTGGGGGATTTGGGTAGACTGTGATATCACAGTGTGCTTTGTTGCAAAGCAATCATTGTTCCATAAGACATCAGCAGGAGATGAGCATTTTTGAATTTTTAGATTTCAAGAATATGAACACATGCTGATAACTGTCCTTAAATTTGTCCATCAGCATTGCATCATGCACAATACCAGACCAAATATGAAGTCAGTTTACCTTATTTGGGGAAAAGAAAGAAAAAAATATTTCAGAAAACATATTCGCTTAATGAGGCAAAACCTTCTTATATAACAGAACCAAATGCTGCTGATCTGCTAATCTGGGCAGCCAAATGGACTGTCTGCAAATCATAGCAATTTATACTGTCAAAGACTTTAGAAAGATTATGAACGATCATTTAAATGTTTTGATTTTCCTCAAAGTGTTTTATTTGAAAGAGGAGTAGTAAAATAATCTCTCATGACACAGTAAGAATGGAATCCTTACTGACTTCTACACATCTTTTGACTTCTCAGAAAATTCACTTGGCAAAAAATTTCACAGAACTGGCATGTAACATTCCAGCAGCTGCTGAATTCTACCATTCATTTGAGACTGATAAACTCTCTTTTTCATAAGCCAACCAGCTGCATAGACACTTTTTTGTAAAAGGTCAAGGAAGGGACAGAGTGGGCATCTGCTTATTCATTCTAAATGAGTCCAGTTTAATTTCTGTCAAAGCAGTGATTTTATTTTAATGTCAGTATTTCAAAATGTGTCATGAGCTCCTGAATTGTAAGCAAGCTATGGCTTTATGACCATTTGAAGAGGACTGATTAACAAGACTCCTGTGGGAAGCCAACCATATTTACTCAGTATTGATGCTTAGAACTACTATTCCTACAAAGAATGGAGAGAAGACACAGTCCCAGGTTGGGGTTTGTAACATCTAGAATGCTAAATAGGCAACAAACAAGACAGTAATTAGAAATTGCAGATCTTTTGGGCAGAACTTTGTCTCTCAGGCTTTACTTCTAAATTGTTTCAAATTGGCATAAGGCAAAGGACTTAGGGTACTGGTGGAAGAGAAGCTGGGAATAATCCAACAATGCATGCTTGCAGGCCAGAAGGCAAATCTCACCATGGGCTGCATCAAAAGAAGCATGGACACAAGAAACATGGACAGCAGAATGAAAGAGTTCGTTCTGATACTCCACTGTGGTGACACCTCAACTTCAGTACTATGTCCAGCTCTGGGGCTCTCAGCACAAAGAGGACATGGACCTGATTGAGTGGGTCTTAAGAAGTGCCACAAAAAAAGGTCAGACTGTTGCCTTTCAGTAGTCTCAAAGATGGAGAGACAATTTTCACTAGGGCCTGTAGTAGTAGAACAAAGAGTAATGATTTTAAACTAAAAAACGGTGAATTTAGAATATATACAAAGGAGACATTCTTTACTATTAGTGTGGTGAGATGCTGGAATAAGTTGCTTAGAGAATTTGAACATGTCCCATCTTTGGAAGTGCTGAAGGTCAGACTGGACAATGTTTTGAGCAGTCTGATCTGGTGAAAGACATCTCTGACCATGGCAGGGAGATAGGACTAGATGATCTATAGAGGTCCCTTACAACTCAAATCATTCTATGATTCAACTTTATCACAGAATTATAAAGGTTGGAAAAGACCTATAAGACCATGAACTCCAACCATAAACCAAATAGTACCATGGCCACTAAACCATGTCCTGAAGTGCCACATTTACATGTTTTTCAACACCTCCAAGGATGGTAACTTGACCACTTCCCTGCATAGCTTGTTCCAATGCCTGACCACTTTTTCCATAAAGAAATTTTTACCAATATCCTATCTAAACCTCCACTGGTGCAACTTGGGGCCATTTTCTCTTACCCTGTCACTTGAGAGAAGAGACCAACACTTGCCTCACTACAACCTCCCCTCAGGCAGTTGTTATAGAGCAATAAGGCCTTCCCTCAGCCTCCTCCTCTCCAGACCAAACAATTCCAGCTCATTCAGATACTTCTCAAAAGACTTGTCCTCTACACCCATCACCAGATTTGTTGCCCTTTTCTGAATGTATTCCATCACCCTAACGTGTCTCCTATGCTGTGGTGTCCAAAACTGAACTCAGTACTCAACTGTGCTGGGTACAGGGGCATGATCACTTCTCTGATTTTGATGGATGCATTACTTTTGATACGGGCTAAGGTGTTATTAGCCTTTTTGGCCACTGGGGCACAGTGCTAGTTCATGTTCATATGGTTGTCTACCAGGACCCTGAGGTCCTTTTCTGATAGGCAGCTTTCCAGCCATGCTGCCTCAAGCCTGTAGCATTGCCTGAGGTTGTTGTGAATGAAGTGCAGGACCTGACACTTGGCTTTGTTAAACCTCATACAAGTGGTCTTGGTTTATTGATTTGGTCTATCCAGATCCCTTTGCAGAGCCTTCCTACCCTCGAGCAGATCAACACTGTGAGAGCCTGACTGTTCTATTTGCTCAAACAATAAAATCTGTTTATGTGGTTTTTCATCTGCAAATATTTGCATATCTCTAACTGAGCAAAACAGCTAGGGTATTTCTTTTGAATCTTTATTTCATGGACATGATCATGAGCAATAAGACTTTTTTATTATTACTGTTTCAGTAAATATTTTTCATTAAAATTCTTAACTGTGATAGAATTATTCTGTATATTAAGAGCTTTGTTGTTACTGCTTTCTTTAAATACACCAATACATACTGGAATGTCATTGTTCAATGTGTTAAGTATCACTTCTTCACAGAGAGATTTTTAAACTAAATGCATAGATTTTCAGTTATTCATTTTGACAATCCAGTGACATTTCAGTGACAAAAGAAGTTAACATCATGAATATATTTTTATATGCCTCGAAATAGAGTCCACCATTCGCAATAGAGCACTGAGCATTGATTTTGAGCACTTGTAGCCCAGGGATACATATTTTTCAAAGAGACTACTTGGTCATGTTGAATAATTTCCTTTCTACCTACAGTATCTGATTTGCTTTAGAAGCATTTACAGCTCTGTCAGTAAAACTGAGATTGATTAGGACCACAGCATAAGAATACATAAGGCATGAAACCTTGTAATATATTGAGTCTTAACCCTTTTATCCTTTAAATTGTTTTCTTTCACTTAATTTGTTTTCATCTAGATAAAAATCAAACCAATCTATACAAGACCTCTCTTAACCCCAGAGTCTCACTCTACTCTCCAATTAATTCTTTCTTCAACAATTTATCCAGTTGACTCTTCAGTTAATTTAAACTTCTTGTTAGAGTTCAAATCTTTGACACGTTCCATATTTCAATGATGCGCTTATAGACTGACTTACAGATCAATGTCTTGTTTAACCATGTTCTATGACCTTTCGGTTCTGACCCAGTCACTGATTCAAATTCTCATTTTCTGACAAGACTTTTCTCTTCTCTTACAATTTAAACCATTTTACGCCATCCCAACTAGCCAGCATTTAATTCCAATCATTATTTACCTTAGAATAAAACCTAAACCAAACCCATTTTTGTACTTTTCTTGACTCATTTTGGCAAGGGGTGTGGGGGGAAATGACAATATCATGTATTCAGTTGAATTTGCTGATCAATATTCGACACTATGATGATACTAAGCCAGCTTTAAAACAAAACTGCTGTCTGGACCAAAGTATCTCTGGGATTGTAGCATGAGAGGCTTCCTATTTCTGATTGCTTCTTCTGGTTTCTGGTTTAGGGTACTGTTTGTTTTTTCTGATGGGCTGGCTGTGGGTTTGCGGTCTGGCTTCTGCTGCTTCTGTTTTTGATGTGCTTTCCTGTGACATAAGCTAAAGTAATATACATTGCATTTCTAATGAATTCCTTTGTCAACCACAGGGCTTTTTCTTGGTGTTACTTGCTGTCCCAATATGGGGTTGGGGGCAGCTTGCTTGTGGGAGTGGGCCACTTTAAAACAGCACCGATGACACATTAAAAAACAAAGAATCTTAAGTAGAAAAAGTAGATACACTGGAAGTCACAATTTATCTCACTCATGAAATACATTCATCAGTGGATTTCCGCCCCCCACTGTGTTCCAACTGTGCTCTAAATCTCAGCTTGCTTTGCTACAAGTACCACAGAGTGATGGTTTGGGAGTTCGCCATCCCCCCACACTTTGTAAAATGACCCAGACTAGACTCAGCCGTCTGGAAGTTAAGGAATGAAGCTATATTTATAGCTTAGCACAATATACAAGCAGATATATACACTATATACAGGAACTTTTACAGAAATATACAAGTTAAAGGTAATACAGAAACACAACACCCCTCCCAGAAATCAGAGACCCCAGGAGGGGCTTCCAACCACCCTTCCACCTTCTCCCCGCCCCTATACCTTACCCCAAGGTTTGCCTTACACACAAGGCGAATTTGGAGGATTGGCCAGGGGGGTTAGAAGAAAAGTGGTTAGTGAGGTTACTCAGCAGAGAGGAGAAGGCCAGAAGCTAGACAGCCTGAGAGTGTCTGAGCCCAAGTGTCTTATCTCTGTTTTGTATTCTTATACATCTCAGCAAGCTTATGAGTGAAGTAGACATCACCATTGTTTCCTTTTCACAGCCTATAGTATAATTTTCTACATTAAAATATTCCAGTTAGCCTCAAACCAGCACATACAGTTTATAACTTTGCAACATTTGACTTTATGACACATTAGTACTGAGATGAAAGACATCATGTTAGGTCCATTGCATAACTAGATAATTAAGTTTTATTACATGGATACACAAGAAATAAATTTTTTAATGCAGTAATATCTGAAAGTACCAACATCATGCAGGAAAAAGAACAATCAAACAAACAAAAAACTCTAACCAAATAAAAAAAAAAAAACTGAACCCCCCCCCCCAAAAACCCCCACCAAAAAATGGTTTTCTAGTTTTACTTTGGTAATGATTATTATTATTTTCTAAAGGTTGAAAATAATAAGGAACACACTTGGAAAACTAAAAAAAAAATATGTTTTGAATGCTATAAAACAAATGACAGTTGTGGGAAAGGAAATTATCTAGATGAGTAAGTACACAGCAGAGTGAGAATTAGGAACAAAAGAATAAAGTGTTGACACCTGATTTGAGAACCACTTGCAACTACTGCCTCAGCTCCGGTTCTCCAAGTTTAGTAAAAGTGCCAGGTACTATTACCACTTTAAACCTTTTCGTGTGTGTGCATTGTCAGAGTTGGTCATTTGCATTTTTGGTCTCCATTTTCCAGGTCTTTAATCACCTGCTCTCAGTTAAGTGTGCAACCAGTTGAGCAAGAGTACTGAAGCCCAGCTTCTGATCAAGCCCAAAGTAAAAAAGAAAGTATAGACAAAACAGAAGTGACACCAGCATAGTAAATTATTCTCTTTCTTCTTCCATGGCTTTTGTGGGCTTTTTATATGGCCCTACAACTTATTGCTTGTATCAGTATTCATTAATTGTATTCCTCAGAAGTTTCCCACTCTTAATTCATACAAGGGTTGCATGGCTTGGCCTTCCTTTATTTCTTTACCGGATAATTTCATACACAAATAAGTATTCACTAGAGTCCCTAAAAAGACAATTCACAGCTCTACCTCTGTAGCCCTGGTCTGTCTGCTTATGTCCTCTTCCTCTTGCTTTCTTTGTGGGAGACTATTTAAAATTGGCATAAGCAAAATAAAACATGTATCCGTTTTTCCTCCAAGATAACCCTGTGATCTGCCTTCATAAGGACAACTGCATCATTCCTTGTTTACACTGTCAAATCTAGACTATCTTTAAGTCTTAATTTATTGTTCTTAACATCAAACCACTCTGTGCTGGACCTTGAATTGGAGTCTCTTTTTTTTACCAGTCTACTATAAATTGGATTTTGTTAAATGCAGATGGTACATATGCTCTGTTATATACAGTTTCTTCTATGTCACAATTAATTTAATTCTTCTAATAATTGTTAATTGGTATTTTACCTGAAGTTAGCAAAAGTTGATGTGAATTTTCAGCATGAGAATTTCTGGAAAATCAGAGAACAGATCAAAAAAAATGTTAATCAAAACTAATTAACTTATTGAACTAAAAATAGAAATATTCATTTAGGCCATTTCTGTTTCTTCTTTTCGAATGATCTAGATTTCAACATTTTAAAAATTGAATTTTCACCTAAAAAACTAATATAAACATCACCATTGTTTTCTTTTCACAGCATATAGTATAATTTTCTCTATTAAAATATTCCAATTAGCTCAAACCAGCACATCGTCTGAAGTTAAGGGAGAGGCTTACATAGTGTTGCCTTAGCTTGGGTGTTAACTTACTGTTATTGATTTCATTCACACACACACAGAAAAAAAAAACAAAACCAAAACCAAATCCAAAACCAAAACAAATAAATGAACAAAAAAAAACCAACCCTGAAGGTAAAAAAAAATCTTAGTTTAGCACCTACTCTGCACTGCGAGGTTAGCATTGCAGTCATGTAATCACTAGTAATAAAACTTGTTCAAGATATCTATCTAAATATTCTTCTCTGAGTTTCTATTTCAGTATCTAGAATTTGTTTTATTTTACATGACAATCCTCTTGAAATGTCAGATGTTGTAATGCAAAACTCAGCTTAAAATCAGAGAAGATAGACTATAAATAATCTTAGAAACAACAGTAACATTGTCTGAAGCACTTAGTCAAGATTAATACTGTGCTTCCTCTTACAGACAAAATCCTTCAGCTTTGTATAATCCATTCTTTCTTCCTGTAGTGTTAATCTACTAGCATGGCAAAATTCCAGAAAGTCCATTTCTTGTTCCAGACACTTCAAATTACTTTCTCTTAATACTTGATTTACATTTACAATAGCTTCATCTGTTGTACAGGTTTCTTGGTCACTATCGTGAGCTATTTGTTTCTATTAAAACAGATTTACTAAGATAGAATTTTATGTGAAATAAATTTCTTTCTCCATCATTCCTCAGCAATTTTCTGCTAGCTCTGCTTTCATCTGCTTCCTAAAACTGTCCTTTGGTAGTATTTTTGCCAGTTTCAAGTTAATCTGTCCAGGCATTTATGTTTGTCAGGATTATAAGGTTTTCTGAGATATTTTGAATCAGGAGATACATACACTCCTGAACTGTTACATAATATCTCAAAATGAAAAAGGAGATAAGAAATCTGAATATCTCTTCATTACTCTTTTCCCCCACTAATTTCTCGTATACCTCTTTTTTTTCCACAGTGGTGATATTTAGAGCTGTGTTCCTTTTATATGTGAGATATACTTCTGTCTTGGAGAGCTTTAGGTCATAGCAGGAATATGAAAAATACGACAAATGAAACAAAGAGCAAAGAACCTCATGCCAAACGATGTATTTGATATGTTGATACACCACACTGCACTACATAGCAAAGGCCGAGACTGCATAACAGGAAGTTAATGACCTAGCAAGTACATCTTCTACGGGTGTCTCAAACAAAAGCGCTAATCAAAATCAAACTTTTCTCCTAAGGTTTTAATCAAATAAATTAAAAATGCAATTTTCAGTGAAAATGTTAATTTTTCCAGCAAAGTTACACCCCCCGCCCCCGAGGTTTCAGCAAGGCTTGGGCTCTGGCTGATAAAGTATTCATACACTTTATAAAAAGACAATTCTACAATCAATTAAAACTTACATATTTCAGTGAACTTATATGAGCTGTAATATGTGGAACACAGTGGAAAAAAATAATGTGTGTATACCTACACTGGTTAGCCAGGAATTTGCCTAAAAGTGAAAATCTGCTGACCAGTGATATTCAATAGCATGTTTGTCAGTGGAAACAGGTCATATCTAGTCTAAAAATGCAGGAAAGAGCTTGTACAAAAAGCTTTGTATCAAAAATCAGAAGCAAAGTCTATCAAATGTTGACTGAGTGTTGTAGACTCGGATACTAGCTTTCTACAGTCTCCTAGCTCTTCTTTCTCACCATACACCCTTTGCATCTGATTGAAGACAATCCCTTATAATCTTTTATAATCTCTCCTCTCTGTGTTTTTTAATTGAAATAAAACACATCAGTCTTTTGCAGAAGGATAAACTTCAAGTATTTGTATGTGACTACATTTACTTGTTAGAATCATGTGTCTACCACATTAATTATGCAAATAAAAATAAAGTAGGGTTCATTGTAAAAGAAGCAATACTAATTAAATTTTCTCAGCTAAATGACACACATACAAATCAGGGGGTTCATAACACTTCATATATTCAGATTATCAGAGCTCATTTATACAGACTTTTGCTAGATGTGTAATTATAAATATTCCAGTGAAAATCTTTGGGAAAAAATTTAGCTGCTCAAAGTCATTAAAGATTTTAAATTCTAACTCAAGCTATGACAGCCAAAACAAATTAAACAGAGGGCGAATTTTCATAATAAATACATGTATGCTTTTAGAAAAATCATATCTAAAATGCATTTTGCTAGGTAATATCCCAATGCCATCTTGTACAAGGGAACTTTTTCTAATATAAATCTTACTATGTTAGACTTACGAGCTATGCGTGTGTCAGCATGTTTACATAATTGATCACACGAGCTGTGCTTGAGTTCCCAGTGACTACTTACTAAGGCTTCTCCTTCAACGCTGTGCTGCNATAGTTTTCTTCATTAAAATATTCCAATTAGCCCAAACCAGCACATGCGGAGAGTTAAAAATGACAGTAGACAGCACAGTTGCTTTAGAGTGAAGGATCTGAGAAGTATCAGGATAAATATTACTGGACATTAGACATAAACATATATAGAAGGCTATCTTTTCTGACATTAATACTGTACTATGTAATTTTGATTTTACTGATCACTTTGGAGAGACAATCACACGATACATCAGTAGAATTAAAATGTTTAGATTTGAGTTTGGAAAATGGCTTGTGTTTTTCAAAATAGGCTTTAAAATACAGCATTTCAATCACAAAACTACAGATCAAACTGCTTATCAGAGTTACTTCATAGAAGGAGACCAGAAAAAACATTTGGTTAGTCTGTTTGCACTGTTTCTTTGCCTGGAATGATGAGATCAGGACAGCAGGAGATACCCTTCACCGAACCACACAACCCTTTCAGTTGCTGTTGTATTGAAATTGTGACTCTCTTGCCAACAAGGCTGAGTGGCAAGGCTAGTGCAGATTGTTAGATTGTTTTTGCTAATGTAAATGTGCATCAACGTGTATTAATCCAAGGTGGGGTGAAGATAACTATAGGATTTGTCCTGTCATTTGTGAATACCATAGTAAAGTTTAAATCAAGATTTAGCACTGACGTTAGGTTTTCTCTGCCCAGTGAAACTCTGTGAGCATGTAGATTTGGTAGTGAAGATGATAACCGACATATAATTTCCAAAATCACTGTTGAACACAAAGAAAGAAATATATAGAGAGAGCACATTCAGACATTAGAATGGGCTGGTTGAGTCACCAACCCCAGGTGTGTTTAAAAGTCATTTGGATGTTGTGCTTGGGGATATGGTTTAGGGGTGAACCTTTAAGAGTAGGGATATTGGTTGGACTTGGTGATCCTGAGGGTCTTTTCCAACCTGAATGTTTCTGTGATTCTGTGATACAAAAAGCATATTTTAACACTTGGCCTCTGATTTGCATGCTAGTTATAGCTACTTATTGCTAGAAGTTACAGACTGGTAGAGACACAGAAGAGACACAGTAAACTGAAAAGACAAAATGAGAAGCTGTACATGGGTAAGGAAAAGATATCAGTAAGCCAAGACGAGGAATAATTTGGTGAAACAGCTGTACTACACACAAAACTTCAATTACTCTGGAAGGTAAACCATTCTTATTCTGACATGTTTCCATCTTTGCCAACAAATAAAGGACACTTGTTGCGTACATCAACCTTTACATTACCAAGGCTGACTGAGGGGGTTGCTGCTGGGTGAGGACAGGGGCACATGGCACACGGGGCTGTGGGTGGCTGAACAGTCATCCTCTCGGCCATGAACAAACTTCAAGCAGAAGCAATAAAGATTTTTATCTATCCATGGATTTTTTGGAAGCAGACATAATTCCACTTAAAAGTCCAGGAAGTTCAAAAGTTTTTTTTACTTTTACAAGAGATTTCCATTGGATAAGATGAACTATTCACCAGCCCATGATTCCAATACTGCAGTTATCCTGCCTTGAAACGTTTCAGCATAACAGAACAAAGTAGTCATCATGTTCAGTAAATAGGTAGCAAGTATTTAGATTGTTTGCCTAAATATTACTGTATTCATAGTTCCATTACTTTCTGATAATGTTAAACATGAGCTAAATACATGACATTTCTATTGTGTATCTCTCTGAGGGACATAGATGCAGGAGTTTCTTGATGAAAATCAGGAAATGCATGAATTCTTACCTGGTTTATATTCTGTGGTTAAGAAATAATGACCCTTGAATAAGCATAACAGAATAACTAGCAGGTCTATAAAGCTGTAATCTTCTAAAACTAAACACTGAAAAGAAGTGAATAGTCGTGTCCGTGACTTGTCATAAATATCTATATTTTCTTTACTCTGGGAAAAGAAAGGATGTCTTTTCTTTCATTGTAGCTTTTTCTCCCTAAATAGAATACCAACTATCTGTATTAATTAAGGGAATTATACCATTACAGGTCAAGCATTGGCAACTCTTATAATGTGCTAAACCTTCGATGAGGCCCATCAGTTTTGATTACAACAGAACACTGTAGATTTTCCCTTTGCGACTAATTAGTTTTACTCATATAGACACCTTTCATCCATGCACATATAAATAAGTAGAACTTGTCTTTGAAACTGTTGATAGGCTTAAGGCCATATTATTGTAAATAAACACTATGCCTGTGTTCAGTTTCTTCGATTTCCTTAATTGGCTGATGTTTAAAGCAGCATCAGAGCTGAGTGTGTGCTTTCTTAATTAATTATCTATAATTTCAAAATCTGAAGTCTGGAAATACAGATTCGTTGAATTATTTCAGTTGGAAAAGACCTTTAAGACTGAGTCCAACCATTATCTAACTTTGTCAAGTCTGGTGCACCCAGCTATGTGTCTTTTCCAGGGACAGTGATTCAACCACCTCCCAGGGAAGCCTATTCCAATGATGGACAACCCTTTCAGGTGAGGAAGTTTCTCCTAATATACAATGTAAACCCCCACTGGTACATCTTGAGGCCATTTCCTCTTGTCTTGTCACATATTGCAAAGCTTGGACACTTGGAATTTTGTCATAAGGCAATCCAAATAAATACAACCAGCCACGGAGGGATTAGTTGGATTTACTTGATACTACTGTGCTTAGTACCAATTAAAAAAGACTTATATAATTAAATTTGGACTTATTTGCTAAGATCAAAACCAAATAATTTGGTTTTTTTTTTATTAATATTTTAGATATGAAAAGTGCATATAGTTCCATTTTCTCACAAATAACTACTAGCAGGATTAAGCAATGTGAATGGAATCACTTAGTGAAAACCTAGCATAATCCACAAAAAAGCTTACAGAAATCACATGTTGCCTGGACAGTAATTTTTTTTACTTTCCTATGAAGTGATGTTATTCAGATGTTTTCCTTGTGTAAAATGTGATGTAATCAATAGAGTACTGTATAATCTGAATCATATATGTGAGTTAAAGCAAAATTTCTAAATCTTCCTTTCAACATTTGAAAAAAAAAATAGACATTTGGTTTAGTGAAAATAATTTTTTAAAAATTTAAAAGTAATTGCCTCCAATTGTGAACAATCTACCAAGACAAAAATCATCACTTGGGGAAATCTGCAGTTAACTAATTTTCTGGTATCAAAGAGAAGTTCAGAACTAATTTGTATAATAAAATTCAAGCAGAACTAGGAGACAATTTGGCCTTGATTTTGACTTTTCTAAGTTTTTTGATAGCAATCGGCTGTGCAAAGTATTAAATTATATTTAAAAATCAATGCTCAGATTCATAGACCTTAATTGAGGCAACCAAAGGCTCTTTTAGAAGAGAGACTAGCACCTTTAGAAAGTGACTCAACCCATGCAAATCCTGTGGAAATCTCTGAAGGGACCTCTATTAAGCAGAGGTCCCAGTGTGAGTACAGCCTCAGTTCGCTAAGTGAATCTGGGCTTGGCAGTTGTATGGAGGATTTGATGTTCTTCTTCATGAGGCAGCCTTAAAAAAAAAAACCTTTTAGATTATGGATCTTATCATACACATTGTGAATTTTTCTGCTTGTAGGGCAAAACCATCTGCAAGGGACAATTATTGTCATCTTTTGGGAAAGAAAATGCACATTTTTATTGTCAGAGAATGTCAGTCTGATTCACCTTGCTTCTATTTTCAGCTGTAACTGTTCTAAAAATCAAGCCTTAAGAACAAACTGACCTCACTACTAGGCATTAGGTAATACTATTATAGACTCTGTCAGGTATTTACAGAAATTTATTTCTCAGTGTAGATAAAAGATTCTGTAGTTCAGAGCTCTGTGGCAAAAGGCATTTAGCTTTCCTCTACAACTTTGTTCCTCTTGGCTTTATATATTTTCATAAATGTCATTTTTAATATATAATATCCACTGCTCTTCCCTCATATACCAAATCAGTCATTTATTTGTAGAAGGTTATCCAGTTGGTGTCATCTTTTCAGGGTAAGGAAAGCCTTGAGCCTGAAGGTTGCTGTTTTGTAGGTGAATATACTAGCTATTTACCTATCACATAGAGTAGAAGCAATCTCACAAGCTTTATCTCAAGATATATTTTAAAATTAAACACAGTCCTGTGACCAGGATACAGTCCCATGTGATGGATTCCATTAGGCAGTCTGTCCTGGAACCATAGCTATACAAAGGTTGTAGAGCTGCTTTCAGTTTTGCCTCTGTCAGCTTGAGCTTCTCAGCCTGTCCCTGGTTTGACTCTGGCATTCCAAAGTAATGAGTCTTCCTGTGCATCTTTTAGGGAGTCTGGGTAGCATAAGCAATGGAGTCTATTTCAGGGCCCAAGCATCTTAAACATCAGAGCTTCATATATGTTGAATATAGTCACTAACTCTGCAGAATATAGCACCTTGCCACCTGAATCTTTGTAGTCTTTAACAGTTGACACAATATATGAAACATCATGATAATCATTAATGCTTATGTGTCTTAATAGGTACTTCTGAAAACATTTTATAAAGGTAATGGTTTTACCTCCTTAAAGTAAGATAATCAAAAGAAAACCATTTTCATTTACTAGAGTTTTCAGATACATACTGCAGGCCATGCATCCCATAGACTTAATCGGCCAACAAAGAAATAACGCAGAGGATAGTACAAGTAATCAGAAGCTAAGGCTGAACATTTCAGACCCTACTGAGCTGCTTGCTATTTACAAACTGAGACTTTTCAGATGTACTTGTGGAAGTGAGCATTAAACACTTCTATAGATAATGAGAACATTCACTTCCATTAGAAAGGATGTAAGATAAGTAAGGAATTTAAACTTGCATGCCTCATGGCATAGCACTTACTGTTTAGGGTTGGAAAGTAATTTCCCTTATAGCAGGTTATTCCAAACTATTCATCATAAGATGTATAACTTACTGACCTCTGTCAGGAACAGGCTACTGGACAAATGGACTACTTATTGAACCCTCAAGATATCTCACATCAGATTCAGAACCTAATGAAAGGATGAATGCAGGAAAATAAAGGAAATGCATTTATTTAATTACAGACTTATCAAAAGCAGGTTAAAATGTTAAGTACTATAACTCAATATTAGATCTTGAGGCATCACAGTCCTACAGAAAACTCAGGAACATTCCTGTGGTTAGCTCATGTAATCAAATGGATAGAACTATAGAGAGCACTAAAAAAATGCTGTTATGTGGTTAATCTGTTAATTGAAGTACGTATAAGGGAAAAAAAAAAGATTAAGGTAGAGCATTTTAGCTCCCAAAGAATGTAAAGTGTGATTTTGACATTTAATAGAAGGATATGAGAAAAGGTTAGATGTTAAATAAAATGCTGAGACATTCGTGTGTGGGCAAAGTACACGATGTGGTGCGTGATTTGGTTGGGATAATTAATTGGCCAAAGCAGGAATTATAAAAACATAGTTATTTTTACTTTCCTGAAAGCCCCACCCCCAAACTGTATATAAAAACTAGTTAAATTTTATTTACAGGTTCTAATTCAGTTGTAAATCTTCACAAGGATGCTTATGGGCAATTTTAGTAATTTAGGAAAGTCAGAGAGTGGAAAAGGCTAAGCTACAAGATGGCTTTACCCCACTCATAAATCAGGCTGAACAGAGAGTCTAGGGAATGGCTGATTTTATTCACGAAGTTGGAGTAGGAATTTAGAGATGATCCCTGCTGAATCTCTGCAGCAGCCTCTGAAACTGTAAGCTATAATCCAGTAGTGGATCCAGATGGCATTAAGCCCAATCCAAACAAAAACCCACCAGTCAAAGTGTCTCACTTCCACTAGGCAAATCTCATGAAGCAGCACTGCTTTAGCAGCGCAGAGAAAAAGCCGAACTGCCGGCGTGTTCCTACAACTGTGGCAGTTTATGGCAGAGGCATCGGGTCCTTCCAGCAGGAAGCCAGCTCCAGTTGCTGCTGGGCTCTCTCTCTCAAGAAGACTTGCAGGATTTTCAGACTTGGGGTGGGGGGGGGCGTGGAATGACCTGTGCAAGTGCAGGACTAGAGTAGAATTGCACAGAACAGTGTGAAAGCTGGAACCACACACTTTTTTCCTTGCTCTATTTAAAATCTTCACAGACAACGTGTCCATGCCATGTATATACTCGGCACCAGACAATTCCAGCACAGGCTTTCCCATGAGACAGTACACATGTGGAAAAAGGTGTCTTTGCTGTTCTCCCTTCAAGCCTGTAGGGGTAGGGGCAAGCATTTTCATGTCTTCTTCTTCCCCATTCACACCTCCCGAAACAGAGGAGGGGGAAGAAGGGATTTTTGAGTGCCCTGCCACAGTGTGTCACTGTAGTTCCAATAAGTTATCACAAATTAAACAATTTTCTTTGTTAAAGGTTTTGTCACTGTATGATCAGGATAACCTGGTATTTAAATGCAGATACTGTTTTTAAAAAATGTTCTACACCATCGACTTTGCACTTACTATGTTGTCCAAAGGTGACCCACTCATCCAATAACATTCGATAAATTCCAATTAAGAGTATATTTGGATAGAGACACAGTTTGGATATTGGCAATACTTTCTGTTTAATGTTTCACTTGTAAGTCTCTTGAGATGCAGTTACATAAACCAGCTTCTGACTTGACTTTTCTTTCAAAAAAACAACCCCAAAACCCAACAATTAAAAACCCCAAACAAACAAACAAAAATATTCAGGGGCATAAGGAATAATGCTGGAACTTCTGCAACAGGTTACACAATTTCGAGGTTTTTTTTATTTCATTACAAGACACTGGAAAACATTTGTGGTGGTTTGGCCATGGCTTGAGGTTAGATGCTCACCAAAGCTGCTCTATTGCTCCCTTCTTAGATAGACAGAGGAGAGGGAAAATATGACAAAAGGCCAGTGAGTCAAGATGGAAGAGATTTGATAGGACAAAAAGCAAAAACAACAGCCATGTGCAAAAGCAAGAGTACACAAAGATACTCTTCTCTACTTCCCATCAGCAGATGTCCAGCCAGTCAATAGGAAGCAGGGTTTCAATACACATAGTGGCTGCTCTGAAGTACTAACAACATCAATGAATGCCCCCCATTTCTTTCTTTCACTTAGTTTTTATACCTGAACTGACATCATATGGTATGGAATACCTCTCTGGTCAGTTTATGTCACGGTCAAGGTAGTGTCATCTCCCAGGATCTTGCCCATCCCTCAGTCTACTATTGGGAAGGGGCAATGCTTGAAAAGCATAGCCTTGGTGCTGTGTGAGCACTGATCAGAAGTAGCCAAAACACTAGTGTGTTATAGAACTTACTATAGCTAAGCCAAACCCAATGCAGAATCACAGAATCAATGTTAGAGGTTGGAAGAGACCTCCAGAGATCATCGAGTCCAACCCCCCTGCCAAAACAGGATCACCTAGGGCAGTATGCAAAGAAGGCATTCAGCAACTGCCACCTCAGCATCCGCTGTTACTACCTGCCCCATATAATTTCGTAGCGGCCCCACCTTTTCCCTGCTCTTCCTTTTGTCATTGATGTATTTGAAAAAGTTCTTCTCATTTTCTTTCACCTCCCTGGCAAGATTCAGTTCCAAGAGAGCTTTGGCCTTTCTTGTCACATCTCTACATTCTCTGGCAATATTTCTATAATTCTCCCAGCTGACCAGACCTTTTTTCCACTTATTGTACACACTAGATGAAATTAAGTTTGTAGTTATGGCATTT
The DNA here is from genome assembly GCA_013399055.1 of Ramphastos sulfuratus. Taxonomy (NCBI): domain Eukaryota; kingdom Metazoa; phylum Chordata; class Aves; order Piciformes; family Ramphastidae; genus Ramphastos; species Ramphastos sulfuratus. Next base: position 74,745 of record WBNM01021393.1, on the reverse strand, counting down.
GTTGTGCATTTACTTAAGACAAAGGAATTACTGAAAAGGAGAACAAATGCAGGGATGAGGATTTCAGTTCTTCTATTTCTAGAGTTTCCAGTCTATCCCCTAATCTACTGCTATATGGCTTTTTTGTGGCTTTTGTCCTCTAGTTTTCTTCAAGAACTTTATTTATGCATAAAAGCACAGCTTGAGTGGAACAATTAGAAAGTGTTATTTCATGTTATTTACACAAATCCAATCTCTGGATGAAATTGGATATTTACAGAAGAAGGACATTGTCATTAGTATGGCCTCATTACATTTTTTTTTAAATGAGCCTATATTATCATAGCTAACCCTAGCTCTAAAAACCTTCACCTTTCCCCCTCATCACTTAGTGGTGGAAGGCTAAACTGCCTACTTGGAATTTTGGTTTTCACTGATCTTTTTCTTCCATTTAGATTTGTATTTTACATCAGAAATGGTACATTTGTGTAATAATTGTGCAAGACGAGTGAATAATGGTAAATGACTAACAGTTCTGCCAGTAAGAAGGTAGACTGTGATCTAAGAAACCTTTTTTATACAAACTTGTCAGGATTATCTTATATAACCTTGGACAAGATACTTAATATAACCTGTTTAGAATAGATCATGTTGGTGTGGGAAGGATGAAAGTAATAATATGCTTAATCATAGTAAGAATGAGAATGAAATATTCCAAAGAGAGAGGATTATTTCATATTATACTAAAATACCAAAGGATCACCAGAGTTGCAGGATACCAAAAGAGAATGCAGGTTTATCTGGTGCTAGTCTCTTGAGCAATAAAACACATGATGCCTCTGACAGCTTTGGTTGTAATATGCTAGAAGTGTTCAAAGCTTTTTCTGATTTTAGTGTGTTTAACAAATCTAAAGGAATGAAAAAGATTTGCAAAAACCAAAATTCCACACAGAAAGAGGTTGACTTTACCATGTTACTTTGTATGTCTTAGATGTGACCTTTGATGTCTGGTGTGTTGTTTCTGTATTTGAGAAGCCAGGCAACGTAAACAGCTTACTAAAGTGCAATCTCTTCTCTTGGCTTTACCTCTTTCCTTGGATAATTCTGCACTAAATTACTCATTTTGTATTGGTTTCATACTGGAACAGCTAGTACTTTGTTCATGCCATGACAGATTGCTAGTCTTCATGTTGCACAATCTAGATATCTTAAAGGATGAATAGATGGAAGAAACAAAGCTCAACACATCTTCTGTCACTGTGTTTCTTTGTTACAGGACATCTTGGATACCTAAGTGTGGATCTTCATATGTAGTGATCATTCACTGCTTGCACCAGTTTTCCACCTTTTAAACTGACATTTTTGTTTTCTGTATGATCCTGTGATGGTTAGACATCGCTAAAGTAATTCGATTTGTAACTCTCTCAGATGAGGTTCCTCATATCTGTTAAAATTACTAGGATTCAGTGGGGAGGCTCTCTGGGTTGCCCCACAGATTAGTGACACTGCCCAGGGCTTTGGACATTGCTGTGGAATGCAGGAAAGACCGTTTCAGTACTGTGCAAGACTTGTTGTGGGATGTTTAGGGGACCAAAGTTAGGGAAACAAAGATGGTTTGGGGAAAAAAAGAGAGAGGAGTATGAAAGGAGCCAGCTGCACATAAATAGGCACTTGTTTGCTGTTGCTTAAGCCTGGTCAGCAATGTTTGTCTCAGCTTCTCATTAAGTTCAATTTCTAGTGATCTTCCTGGGTGCAGAGCAACCTGGGCTGTGTGCACATGTGGGGAAAACCTGAGTGCCAGTGACTGGGGTGGGCCAGAGGTGAAAGGCCCATGTGGCTGTGAAGCCAGTATGGGGTGCAATGAAGGTGCTGTCAGGAAATGACGCTGGCCAATATCAAGCTGGACCAGTGAGTGGGGCACATTGCCTGGAGCATGGAGTGAGGGTATCCCTAGAGCGGAGACCACATATCGCTTTGGATAACATTAGGTTTGGCTAACTACGGGGTTCCATTCAGCTGCAGAGATTCCGGTTCAACTGGGAGACCCATTGGTGTTTATATGCCTTCATGGGTAAAGTGATGATCCAGGTCCAGACAGACTTGGATGGACTGGGTATCTATGCCTGCTTAATGGAGGAATACACTAGAGAGTGTCTGTTTGTCTAGGTGCCAGCAAAAAGGGAGATTAGTATTCTGTATCCTGGGCAAAATGTGTGTCTGATGCTGGAGGCATCCATGCTCTATTCTACTCTTACATATTTTCATCCTGATCAGCCAGTGAGAGGAACAAGATGAGGTCACTGGTGCCACTAGTTAGTACCAACTGGGCTTTTTTCTACATTTACAGGTATATGGATATATGTGGGTGTGGGTGTGGCCTAGCTGCTGAGTGGACCTGGGAGCACGGAGCAGCAGAAGCCTTGCCTTTGCTGGGTTACAACATATAGCACCCCTTAAAGAGCATGCATGTAGCCCTTGGTTCTACTTCACCTGTCATTTTGTACTTACATATCTCTGAATCCTTTTTCTCCGTTGGAAAATAAGTTCCTCAGTCCCAAGGAATTCAATTTTTCGCAATGTAGCTGATGCAGACACACTTTGAGGTATCTTCAGACAATATGAATAGAAAAATATAATTAAGATAATCACTGAGGAACAAAAGCCTTTGCTTTTGTGGATAACCTTCTGGCACTGTTTTTGCAAAATATGTACCAGTGAACCAGAGCAGCCAACCAAATATTGCAGCTGTTCAATACATGTAACTCCTGTCCAGTTGATACTCAGAGGAGGAGAAGGAAGGCAGTAAACTACTGGAAAGAAGGCAAATGAAGACATGAAAAACTCAGAGAAATAAAGTTGATCTAACCTGGGTTTATTCTGTTTCTTTTCATATTTGTTTCTTTCTTTGTCCTTTCATGGATGTGTGTTTGTACATTTGTTACCAAAATTAATTATTTCTGCAGAAATTTCTTGAACTCATTTCAGTTTTCTTAATTAATTTTGGAAAAAAAAAGATAAAAGAAAATATTGGAAGCTAGTGTTTTCAATCACTCAATGCCAATCAAAATAATTGTGAATTTACTGTAATTAACACTCAAATAAAGTCCATTACTTTTAACTAAGATGAGTTCAGAGACCTGTGGAACAGCTTTTTGAAACAGAGTGATCATGACACACATCGACAGTAATATCTTCAGAGAGTCTATAGAGTTGGAACAGTTTAGAAGATTGTTAGTCAGTAACAGGGAGTTTTCATGGTGGCTGAATCTATCACCTAACTGATATGCAGACGTGGGTCTTCAAAGAGCTGTAGACTTATTTTCATCTTGTCTGAAGTTCTGATAATTGCATGATTTTAGCTGAAATGTTTGAAGATCTTTGTGTGATTTGTTAAATTTTTTAAATTACCATCCTATCTGAAGTAAAATTAAATAAACACAACAAGCTGGCTCATACAAATCAGCAGCTGAAATTGTGACATTTGTCAAGGTTTTTTCACTTATGGTGCAGAAGCTTTAATGCATATTCATAGAATGTATTTATAACATTAACAATATATTACAGTATTTATAATATATATTAATTAGATTATAATTATAATTTTAATAATAATCATATATTATTTACCATATAATTATACTTTCAAAGAAATGTGGCAATCAATGCTATAAGAAATTAATTAAGAAATTAACGAACTATTGCCTTCAGATACTGCAATATATTACATATTTTAATTGAATATATACTTTAGAAAGATATACAAGGAATGTTTGTATAAAACAGTCCTGAAAGGTAAATTAAAAATAAGTAATACCTACTCAGTTTAATAATAAACACAAACTGTATTAAAAAAAATAAATCTCATTACTTTTTTAAGAAACATTTATGACATATGTGATTAACCTTTCACAGAATTACAGAATTAACCAGGTTGGAAAAGACCTTTGAGATCATCAGGTCCAACCTATCACCCAACACCATCCAGTCAACTAAATCATGGCACCAGGTGCAACATTCAGTCTCTTTTTAAATACTTACAGGGACGGTGACTTCACCATCTCCCCAGGCAGCCCATTCCAATGGCAAATCACTCTTTCTGTGAAGATTTTTTTTCCTACCATCCAACCTAAAACTCCCCTGGCACAGCTTGAGACTGTGTCCCCTCATTTAGTCATTCGTTGCCTGGGGGAAGAGACCAACCCCACCGGCTACAACCTCCTTTCAGGTAGCTGTAGAGAGCAATAAGGTGTCCCCTGAGCCTCGTCTTCTCCAGACTGAACAACCCCAGGTCTCTCAGCCACTCCTCATAGGGCTGTGCTTCAGCCCCCTCACCAGCCTTGTTGCCCTGCTCTGGACACGTTTGAGCATCTCAACATCTTTCTTAAATTGAGGGGCCCAGAATTGGACACAGTACTCAAGGTGTGGTCTAACCAGTGCTGAGTACAGGAGCAGAATGACTTCCCTGGTCCTGCTGGCCACACTATTCCTGATCCAGGCCAGGATGCCATTGGCCTTCTTGGCCACCCGGGCACATTGCTACAGAAGTACTGATTGTTATGTACTAGAAATTATAGGATAATTCAAAGCATATCATGGGTTTCATATTCTTTTCATGTGCAGTCAGTGATAATAACAAAGGTTCCATTCCATTACTAAAGAAACAAGCTTAGTGTATGTGATTAAAATATTTTATTAAGGGTTTTAATAATTTCTTATCCAGAGAAGCATAGGTACAAACATAATGTCAAGCATTTTAACACTTCCAGAAAAAAACAAACATCTAAACCTCTGCAACCATTTCAAACCAAAATGATGCACAATGCACTATTGCTCAAAATTCTTCCAAATCACCAAAGAACAAATCAAAGGAACTTCACACTTAAGTTGGCATTTTAACATGAAAATGTCACAGGTCTTTGCTGGTATGGTACCTGATGTTAAAGCAGACTTGGATCTTCCTGATCAAACTTCACACCAGTGTTTTTCTATCTGAAAATTTAGATCACTCTTGCTCTCTAAGAAGTGGTTTGCGCTCTGGAGGTAGCATTGGTTGTAACTTTTGCCACCGCTGTGGAGGCCAGAGGATATGAGTAGCTCGAGCATGCAGAAGTCCAAGAGAAACCTGTAACCAAAAGAAAAATCAAAAATATTATTAAATACTGCAAATGCAATAAAATGTGGAAAAAATAAATCACATGATGGTTTGTTGAACAAGAGAATACACAGCAGAGATCTTTGTATGCATGAGGAGTGTTTCATGTATGCGATGAGAGGAAAACCTACTTCAGTGGCAGTATCTTTTTATTTAAGAAAACATTTAGTGGGTGCACATTTAGTGCTTGCTGAAATGCACTGGTCATAGCAAATACAAACTAGGAACGTTTTTTTTCAAGTTCAAGAAAAACAGCTAATCAAACCAGTGAGGCATTCTATAATCCACCTTTTGTTTATCAGTTATTCTGAGTACAGCAGAACAAGGCTCAGGTATATCTTATGAATTAGATTAACAGAATCTGTGTCTCATACTTAACATTACAAGTAAGTAATTTGTTAAGGAGTTAATCTCACTTAATTTGAAAAGCCTGCAGGATAGACTTCTACATCTTAAATTATTAGTTTAGACTTCTGGAAACAATAGCACTAACTATGAAGTATTCAGAGTCAATTAAAAAATTACAAATACAACAAAAACATAGGAATAATGGAATGTCTCTGTATGCAAAAAGGTGAAATTCAGACTAATAAGGAGACAGTGGTCTTGGAAGTCTATAAAATTATGAACGGCATAAAGAACGCATAGGTTTTATTTGTCTATTATGTAAATTTGCATAAGAAGAAGCAAAAATTAGATGATGCCCTTAATATCCTGTGGTCCTGTGACATTGTCTTAAAGAGTTTATAAAGCCAATAAAAAGGAAATACTTCAGTGTGCATGATTACGTAATACTTGTATACCTTATATGGTATTCTGAAAAGACTAGAAGAGAATAACAAACTGGTTCAGAAAATAATAGAATCAGAGAATCATGGAATGCTAGGGGTTGGAAGTGACCTTCAGAGATCACTAAGTCCAACCCCCCTGCAAAGCAGGACCAATTGGGGGAGGTCTCACAGGAACACATCCAAGTGTGTTTTGAAGATCTCTAGAGAAGGAGACTCCACAACCTCTATGGACTGCCTGTTCTAGTGCTCCATCACCTTCACAGTAAAAAAATCATTTCTCATGTTAATAGAAGCAAAGTCCACAACACATTACTGAACATAAAGTAAATATAGTCTCTATACTCCATATTAGGAAACATAAAGGGGAAAATTATATACTTGTTCTTATGCTCTAATGATACAGTATTGGCTGTTGTCTGAACCGGGAGTTCAATGTATTTGTTTTGAACTGCTACATTCCTGCTTCGATTTTTTTGTATACTCAGTTCTTCAGTTCCATTCCATTTCTCACTACTTAAATAAAAAAANTTTTAAAAAAAAAAAAAAAAAAAAAAAAAGGTTACTTTAGCAATCAGGTAATTCAGCATTTTATGAAAACAGACACCAAATAGGCCCCTAGGAATATCTTCAGCTAATTTTCTTGATTTAATTTTATAGGAATAATGTATATTCACCAGTCTCTCTCTAGTATATAATCAAATCAGTGAAGCTGAAGTGGTCTATATCTAATTCCACATTCTGTAGCTTGATGAAGCAGGTGCTGAGTTACTTGAATATAATTTGGTTACTTAATAATCCATGATATCTAAAATAAGTAGATCACAAAAATCATAGTCTAGCATCGTATTTCATTTGCTTGATCCCTTGCATGGATCACTGGTTTCCCAGATCCATTTCAGCTTATTTTCCTACATATAAGCAAAGGACAGGATGCTAGTGACAACTCTTTTTTGATAGGATTTAGCTGCACTTTTTAAAGTCTTGATGTACTTCTGTGTGGTTGTTTGGATATTTATGGAATTCACAATATCCTTTGTCTTAATTATGCCATAAACTGGTCTGCAAATGTAATATTACCACAGGGATTCTTTTCCCTGAGTATACAGCATGATGGCACACACATTACAGGCTGGTGCCAAAATATAAAATCACAGCAAACCCCATCATTGCATATAAAACGTGACAGCATTAGTACAGGGGGAAAAAAATTAAAATACTCTTCTCAAACACAAATAACATCTTGTTTTCAAAGCTCTGTTTTTCTAAGTGCACTGCTTGTTATTGATGTCAGTAGGCGGTCTGCATGCAGACTGAGAATATAATAAATGAATCAAAAATTGTTTGAAGCTGAAGCTGGGAATAATTTTACCCAGAGGATTTCTTCTACTGACCGTCATCTGACTTGTAACTAATAAAGACAAATCCTTCCTATAAACCAGATTTACAGGACAACATGACTAGTGTTAGAAAGGAAAAATGGGTATTGTTGGGTGATGGAAGTCTTCACTAAGTAACAAATGACACTAATGCTGTAGTACTTCTTCTGTAACAACTTCAAGGCTCTCTTTAAAAGCACTTTTATGTTTGATTTCTGCAAACAACCTTAATAACTTTTGTCCATTGCCTATTATTATTATTATGTAGTTACCAGAGTAGTTATGAATTTCACTGAGGAAGAACAGAATTGTTTGCAGAGAACAACCTGCCCTTGTTAATGAGTTTACCCTCATAAAGGTTAAATATGGACACAGGGTGAACTGAGAGCCTACACTTTCAGCAGCAACAGTGAAATACTAAAATAACACATTTTTTAAAAGATTAATCAGTTCCCTTGCAGACATTAGTTATTCATTTTACTTAAGAAAATGTTTACCCCCTTGAAACAGTGTCTTAACTGTAAGAAAGATCAGTACTTTATAGACATACATTCTTTGAGGAACATTTCATTTACATACATGAGTAAAAGATGCCAGCAATCTAAATAGTTGATTTATGTTTCTACATTATGATCTATTTATTATTTGTGCTGTGATAACAACAGATGGCATGTTGAATTGAATCCATATTATCTCCTGAGCTGTTTAGGGTTTCTTTTTGCTTGGGTTTTTTTGGTTTGGTTTTGTTTGGGGTTTTTTTTTGGTTTTTTTACATCCTTGACTATTTAATTGAACAACCAAAGTTATTCTGTTAACACAAGAAAAAAAAATTTCAAAAAATTTGAATGAGTAATTCTGTTTTGACACTGCTACTGTGATAAAAGCATTTTTCCTCAATCTGCTCATTGTTAGCATGTTAGTTGTATGGGGACTGATTGGTTTTGGCACTGCACTAGGGAAAGATAAGTCTAATCATAATAGTGCTATCTGTGGTGTTATTTACAACTATCTTGCTCATTATATCCTAACAAGTTGGAATAAATGCAAATTTATTACTACAGAGACATATTACTATCACTTCTCTCAGTTCTGAAATAAGTAATTTAAAAATACTCAATGATATACAGACTATACTCTCCACCTTTTATTGTGTTTGCCATTTGATTCCTTCACTGTCTCTTAGCATGATGCCTTTTTTAATCCCAAATCACAATGGGTACAGCACTGTTAAATCTATGTGAAGTCTGATGCATAGATGTGGCATGCAGTGGTAAACACCAACATGTCTGTGGAAATCTGGGTCCTTGGTTCTGATTTCAAGAAAAGGAAAAGTGCAGATAAGGGTGTGACCCTAATAAGGGTATTCTCAGCTTTATCAGGATATGTAATTCTACCCAACTTAAATTCAAGTACTTTTTGCCTTGAATCTTTGCTGATTTTGCTCTAGCCAAGATTTCTATTTCTGTAACAGTATTAAAATTGGAAATAAAGCACTACTGAATAAAAATTGAAAGAAGCAGAACCAAAACCCCAGGCCTTTATAACTTCTAAAATTATACTTCTTAACTAGTCAGTTTGCTAATTAGAAGCAATAATAAAACAAAAAGACAAAAATCGGTGGAAGACTTCAGCTGTTACTGTAGCCTTGAAGCCAGTATTGCCATTGCTACTAACAATTTGTAGACCTTGAACCAGCTCTGCAAGGCTTTGAGATCAACTTCCTAGGCTTTGTCTGAACTCTCCTTGCCTACATGGAGTTTTGGTTTAGCTTCTTTAGCTGCAACAGTTTCTCTAATGATCAGGTGTCTATTACCCAATTTGTTACAGCTTTGCTTATATGGATAAAATATGTTTACACTTGCATTATCATGTGGTGTAATCAAAGATTTTACATACACAGTAAAATGTCATTATTCTTTGTATTTTTTTTTTTTTTAAACTTTAACATAATAATGTGGTTTACAGGACTAGTGGTATGGGATAATAAAAACAGGCTTACAGAAAACCTTGTAATGGTCATTAAAAAGCAAATGACTGGGGAGCTAAACGAAAAGGTAAAAGAAAAAGGTGTTAAGAGAAAAACCAACCAACCAGCCAAAAACTGGAGAAGAACAAAGAACATACTAACATATGTAAAATATATAATAAATGCTGATGAAAGTGATGTTGCCAAGCAATAAAGAAGAACAAGGAAAGGTTTAAAGTTAGCAAATGTGCTAACTTTAGCTAACATTAGCTACAAATGGAATCGGCAGCGAAGATGAAGTAACCAAGTAACCATCAATATCAATTCCTCCTACTGAAGAATTCAGGATGCAAACAATCAAACAACTCACTAAACCACTATTTTCCTTTCTTAACAGCTGCTGTCAACCTTAGGACTTAAAAGGACAGCATCGAGACTTGAAAGTGTTTGTGTGACATTTTATACTGTGTTTCAATGAGACTCATTGTGCATTAATTTGATAATTTGGAGTGTGAGTGGTAATATCATTGTAACCGGACTTACCATATTAACAGTCTAAGTAAATGCTGTAAATAGTTTTAAATTAACTTACTTAAGCTGTGAATTGGTGGCTTCACATACCAGGTAAGTTTACTTTTTTCCTCACAACAAAGTTTGGACTATAATTTTCTGTATCTACTAGACTTCGCACAGTGTTTAACGCTAACCGAGATTACATAAACTCATCATTAAGTTGCCCAGAATTGAGAAAGGTTATCTTTTCCTCACTTGGCATTTCTTTTCAAGTGGTGATTTTGATGTAATCTTGGTTTCACTGTGTCTCCTCCTTACAATAAAAATATATTCAAAATTAGAAAAAAAGAAAACTAAACAGACTATTTTATGTTCTTCCAATGTATTATGATTTGGGCAGATTGTAACTGAAACTTAACTTCATTATTTCAGTAAAAACATGAAATATACAGGAAAAACATCCTTCTGACAGAAGGTGCTGTAACAATGATATTACAAAGTATAAAATAACATAGAAATCTGGTACTATCTAGATTACTCACTGAATATAATAGTAATCAAAAGGAATGGGAAGATGATAATAAAATAAAGCAATAGTCCTTAATACTGGATACCTCTAACAATCCATTCTGATTTGAATAAGCACTTCAATACAAAAATATTTCTGAAAAATACAAAATACTAAAAAAATACTATCTTAAAAATTGTCCTGTTTCATTGTGATTAAACCTAGAAAATTTTCACAAATAATTTGTATTTTTTCTCCTGGCCTCATTAATAAAAAATTTAAATTGTCGAAATCCCCTAAAATACCACTGGAAGTGAACACTCATAGCTACTCAACAAACTAAAACCAGAACTGAATTACAAATTTAACCTGTGTACTTGGGAAATCTCATCAACCGGCAGAAAAATCACGATCTTAAAGTCATATATCAGCCCCTCGTTTCAAGAGCCACTTTTGCTTTAGTCTTTAAAGCTGTCTTATATTCTAACAATATTGCACAGCTTTCCACATGTCACGGGCGATGATGAACATGCAAACACAAAAAATTAAAAACACAAAACCAAACAAACAAAAAAGAAAAACTATATGAATCACCACAGCATTTCAAATTATGCTTTTTCTTCTCCAAAGTACTATAGTCTCATTATATGTTTTGCGTTCATATGAAGTTTAGTAAAGAAACTTTACAGACAGCCTTTCGCATGCTCAGCAGTATGGAACATCAGGCATATTTGAAGTTTTCTTCTCCAATTTTCTATTTCATAATACAAACTCACTGAGAATGGCAATGGGTGTGTGTGTGTGTAATTCCACAGCAGCTGATGTCTATCCAGACTATATATATTGTTGTCTGTATACTTCCTAATCCTCGCTGAGCTTCTGAATACACATTAGGTGAAAAATACTATCATATTTGTATATATGGCACCATTTGAGTAGACACATAGCTTTAATGGATTTTTCCAGACCTAGTAGTTTATAGCTTTGCTATATAGCCAATTAGTTTTAGTTTTACTATACTGAAATTCTGGAAGACTCAGAATGCCAAATTTGGATGGAGGTTGAAAACTGTGTAAAGGGACCAGGCTAATGGCAAAGGAGAGAAAAAATGTTCTAAAATATTTCAGCCCTCAGAATCTCAAAGAGAACCTCAGGATAGAAACACCTAGGCAACTATGCAGTGTCTCAGATATAACACCTACAAAAATACATAGGATGGGATAGCTATTTGTGTCAAATTAGATTGCTTGTCTCTAAGAAAGGTCGTTGCACTGGGTTTTGATATTAGTTGTAGGTGTAAAGTGGTCTCACAGAGAATTCTCCCAGTAAATTAATCTCTTAAAAAAAATATCCATACTCTAATGGAAAGTAAACATGATTGCTATTACATTTCATTTTCTGTACATGTTTGAACTTTGAAATAACTGCTATCAAGTGTACTAGAAGCAGAAAGGCTCAATAAAAACAAAACCTTGTGGATTACAGTAAAATCACAGAGAAATCAATTCTTCTAGTAAAAGTACCTAGGATAAAGAGCAATGGTAGAAGAAACAAATATCCATGACCTCTTTCTTTTATAAATGTAAGAATAACACAAAGATGACAATGGATTATTTTGTAAATAAAGCCATACCACAACAGACATTCTATAACTTGTATCAGCTCACTGAAAGATGGCATAAGAATGTGAAAACTAGTGAGAACTAGTGATTGATTCCTTTCAAGTATATAGCAAAATGCTCCATCATTCCTTTTTCTTGTAACTGAACAAATCAGACCTAATGGAGCCATACAGATCTAGTGACAAAGAAAAGAATGCAGCCCATTAATTTTGTTAGTAAGTGTTCCATTATGATTGCATTAGTCTGACAGCTGAAACAGCAGTGCCAGCTACATATAAAACATCCTATATGTGTTTTCTTTCACAGAGCTACTATGTAATCAGAAAAGGTCCTCATTAAAGTTGTCAAATTCAGAAGTATTAATTTAGATAGAAAATCTATTATAGGATAACCTAAAAATATATAAATGAAAATTTATATAATATGAAGCCTTATATTACTTTAATTTTATGTTATTGTTTACTATTTAATATAGATGAACATTTATTTTAAGAAAGTTTTAAACTGTGGACACACAATAAGGATGCACATATGCTTCTAACACATGCACAGACATAATTACAAAACAAGATGTAGTAGAGAGAAATATATTTCAAATGCAATGGATGATTCCCAGAACGAATAAAATTCGCATGTTAGTAAGGAGTACCTATCTGAAATTAGTATAACAATCGTGACTGCTGCAGTTCAACATGGTTTTGCAATTTAAGCTATTCATACAAGAAGAGGTGAGCACAGTCACTGCACTGCTCAAGTTACTAACTGAACTGAAAAAATGTATTGTACAAAATAATAAGGATTACTCAGTAGCATTTCCATTTTTTCTATCCTGTCTACATGCCTATGTTGAAGCTGAATTTACAGAGGAGGTAAAGGAAGGAAACGGTCATCGGCAATGGAAATTATTTCACATATGAGATTTTCCTACAGTTAAATGTGCAGATAGACACTAATTAATCTTAAACCATAATTTACATTCATGAAAGTAGTGGAGATTTAAAGGGATTCAGTAAAATAGCAGTGTGCATTTTATTCAGTTCATGAAGAAATCAGCTGTCAATGTCATGAGTACAATTATTCTATTAGATTAATTCTATCCCAATGCATTTTCTCGAACTTACCAAGGGTGTACTATTCAAAAGGATACTATACCTCTCTAACTTCCTAATTCCTTCCCTGTTTCTTCTTCTCTGTTTTCTGAAGATATTTTTTTAAAACAGAGGGTAGCATATAACATGGCACTACTGCTCCTTTATCTTCAGTAAGCATAGCAGTCTTTAAAATTATTATTTCTTGCTTATGATTCACAAAATCATTATGCTAAATAGGTCTACAAAATGATCATAAATCCAATCTAGTATTTCTTCTAGATTTCTAGCAATAAAAATTGTGAACTTGCTTAGTGCACAGTATGATATGCTGCATATACATAAATATAAGTTAATAGTTAAAAGGTTTTTAATATTTCACTAAGTGATGCACAAAATTCCTAGACTAAATAGGGTTTTCATTAAGTCATGTAACTCAGCAGAAGAAAAAAAATGGACTAACAGCTTTCATGAAAGATGTCTCATTGAAAAGCCCTAATATAGTTGCAATTCAGTACTGTAAGAATTGATAAATGTGGCAGAAAACAATTATTAAAATGCATTTATTATCTTCATTTAGGAAATATTAGCTATACCCCAAATCTATGCATATTAATTATTCAGGAATACATAAAAGCCTTTGCAATTAATTCCTGTTCAGCAATGTGTTGTGTCAGTGCCAAGAGGCAGAAGAATGTCAGGCTTAGCGACACTTTTCAGCTTACTACGCTGATATTAATTATGTGCATTGTCTTTCTTGACTGAATACTTAGTACACTATGCAGAAATGTTGTACAAATTAAGTTGATTTCCAGTTTTGTTCTGTTTCATGTCATTAATTTAGATTTTCATTCTAAAGCTTTGACAAATGCAGCAATACAGTGCAATGAGTATAAGGGAAGGAGTCACAGAGCAGCTCTGATAGTTCACATAGTACCCAAGGACTGCACTCATCCTCTCACTACACTGTTCCTCCACAGACTCAATTCATCCCTGTGGGTTGCTGCTCAAGCAGACAGAACCATGCTCTTTCTCTGTGGTGCTCTATGCTTCCAGGAAAGCCAGGCAGAGGCATCCCAGCGCTGCTCTGGGCAGCTTTGGGCTGTGACGCTCTGTGAAGAATACAGAGGAAAGCCCTGGCATATTCCCGCTCTGCTTCCACCATACACTCACTGATAAGGCACACCCTTATAATGAGTGCCCAGTATTGAAAAGCTGATCAATCAAGATGACAGAAGAAATTCCACCAATGAGGATCTATATACATACAAGCTAGGAGAGATGGCTTTTTAGGGTCATTCAGGAGAAATAAAAGGAAAGAAACATGAGGTACTGTCAGAAGAAAATAGTGGGCTTCAATTTCTAGATAGACTCAAATTCTTCACCAAGATAAGCGATATGAAAAAAACCCCACAAACTAGTTACCTCTTGTATCTATTTTTTTTTCTTTTTCTTTTTTTCCTAAAAAGCTCAGAAAAGTACCTGATCTCATAGGTCAAAAATCAGGGCTATTTATGAACTTAAAGAAGTATCAACATTAAAGGATGCTATGAAGAACATCGCATCCCACTTGTCTGCTGTTAAAATCACCTTCACCCTGAATGGCTCCATCAATGAGCACTGTGATGGAAGCAGCAGACCTCAGGCATTTGGGCAACTTCATTACCTTAAATTTTACTTGGAAGATACTGGCAGTCATTCAAGATCACATTATAGTAATTATCAAATGCTGAGCTAAGGAAAGGAAAAAAAAAAAAAAAGGCCAGCAGTAGCCAGAAAAACTGAATCAATGGAATAAATGAAAAAATACCTCTAAACGAAAACAAAATGGTACACCTTATGACATTACAATTGTTAGTGGGCAAAGCAACCCTTTTCTAAAGCTAGACCTGTTCAGAAATTTTCAGTGACAATAGCTTGTATGTTCAGAAGCAGATCTGCCAGCATATGCACAGCTTCTCTGTTCTTTTCAGCACGTTTCGACAGTTTTAATATGACACAAAAGAGGTTGCTGTAATATTGTTAATAATTCTGGTTATCCTTACATTAAAAAGACAACTGTTCAATACACTACTTGACTAAAGCTTTAAAAAAACAACTTACTGTGTGGCTTGCCTATATTTTTTTCTAAAATGGCATACAGAAACAGTTTGACTTGCAGAAAACATGCTGTTGGCAATACGAGCTATGAAAAGCAATGGGGAGTCAATATTCAACGAGCAGCTAGGATATCAAAATCCCATTAAATAGCAGCATGATATGTTATTAAAATTATAAAATACTTTTTAATAGAGGTTTTTGTGTGAGGATGGCTAGAGCTCATTTAAAATGGTAAATTTCATGGAGATAATTGTGTAAACATAATCTAAGTTGACTTACCAGAAAAAAAAAATACCACAAATAGTTTAAATCTATAAAAATATTTTTCTCCCTCTTATGACTATAATAACAGCTATGAATTTAAGAATGCTTAAATACTTCCTTTCTTGTCTTCAAGTGATTTGTTATATTTTTTTGTTAAATTAAATTAAATGTACCAAACCCAGCTTTTACTTTACTTGTGAAAAAAAATATCTCCAAAACATTCTTTTTATTTTCCTCCCCTAGTCAACTTAGTATTATTTAGCATTCTATGTTTTTATGGTACTGTGACATCCATAAAACTGTAAGGCTTCTTGATATAATTCAAATCATATAACTATCCTCTCACTTCATAACAGAAATTATTATTAAATAATCAACACTATAAGCTTATGAATATAATTTCCACATCCTACATAACTAATCTTCTTAATGTTCACTTTTTTGGCCTTTATTTTACTCCTGATTAGCTTAAGATAATGGTATTGCTGAGGAAAAAACTTCAGCAAAATAAATCATAAATTTAAGATTCGTATCTTTAATCAAGTACTGTTGCAGATCTTCTGTGCAATCCTTGAGTCTGCAAGGAATCTTACATGTGAGATGAGCATTTAAGTCTCCACAGTCAGCAGGGGATCATGTGTGCTTACAGAGAAGGCAATTTTATAAAGGAGTGATATGAGAGCATTAGGCCTGACCCACATACCTGGCAGCCCAGAGAGGGGCAGGGAACCAGTACTCAGAATGATACAGCTCCCCTTCATTATATGGACATCAGAAAGACCAGGAAGGACAGAAGAAACCCACATTTGAACTTCCTGACCATAATATTTGAGGTCCAGTTAAGTGGCCCAAACAGAGGTACCTTCACCGTTTCAGACCCAGGAAACCTCTGCTGGCTACTGTGCTTCCTCATTCAGAAAGGCAGGCTCTTCTTCACAGTCTTGTGCTGTATCTTCTAAAGACACATAAATGTCTCAGAATCATTAGGACACAAGAAAAATAGTTTTACAGACAATTAGAGCTTTGACATTTCTAGTTTTGAGACCTTTAGTATTCTTCTTTGCATTTTTCTTGGCATATACTAGTCAAGTTTTTTTATCCTGTTTTACACTTGCCCTCTAGTCTTCCTTATCCCTGCATAACAAGACACAATATTGTAAACCAAACAGACACAGCCTGCATCCTTTCAAAATAAAATGTTATCTTTCTTATTAGCAAAATACAGCAACCAGACATGATGGGTTTGACCTTGGCTGGATGACAGGTGCCCATCAAACCTACTCTACCACTTGTCTCCTCAGCTGGACATGGATGGGAAAATATAATGAAAACCTCATGGATTGAGATAAGGACAGGGAGATCATCCAGCAGTTACCATCATGGGCAAAAGCAACTTGGGAAATGAATGTAATTTATTGCCAATCAAATCGGAGCAGGATAATGAGAAAAACCCTCATATTTTAAAACATCTTCCTCCCAACCCCACTCTTCTTTCTGGGATTAACTTCACTCTCAAAATCTCTACCTCATCACTCAACAGTGATACAGGGAAATGGGAATGAGGGTTGCAGTCCATCACATGTTGTCTCTGTTGCTTCTTAGAGGTGCAATGGATGACAGGACACTCTCCTCCAGCTTCAGAATAGGGCTCCTCCACAAACTTCTCTAGTGTGAGTCCTTCCATAAGCTGTTGTTCTTCATGAACTGCTCCAGCATAGGTACTTTCCATGGGTTACAGTCCTTTAGGAATGGACTGCTCTAGTGTAGGATCCCATGAGGTCACAAGTCCTGCAAGCAAAACTTCTCTAGCATAGGATCTGCAGGTCCTGCTCATAACTTACTCCAGTGAGCACTTCCCATGGGGTCACAGCATCTTTTGGACATGCAGATGCTCTGGTGTGGGGTCCTCTGATGGTTGATATCTGATCCATCATTAACTTCCATGGACTGCAGGGGGACAGGTTGACTCACCAAGGTCTTTCCCACAGGCTCCAGGGCAATCTCCACTATATTGCCTGGAGCATCTTCTCCTCCTTCTTCACTTTGATGTCTGCACAGTTGTTTCTCTTTCATATTTTCAGTCCTCCCTCTGGCTGCACCTGTGCAGGTTTTTTCCTGCTTCATAAATATGTCATCACAGAGGCACTACCATCATCACTAATAGACTCATCCTTAGACACCAGAAGGTCCATCTTGAAGCTGTCTGGCATTGGTTCCATTGGAAGCAGGGGAATCTTCTGGCGGTTTCTCATGGAAGACAGCTCTGTAGCCCTGTTGCCGCCAAAACCTTGCCAAAACTCAATACACTAGATTTAATCCACCACTTTACCATCAAGAACTATATTTATCTCAAAGAAATATTAAACCTTGCTCTTATGCTGTATGCAGTGTAAGAAAGTAGTAGAAGACTAATGAATTCAGTTTCCTGAATTTAATAAAATAGTATCTTATAGTTGTAAAAAAGTCAAAGTTCAGCTAAGCGTGTGGCGAACTTTAAATATTCAAGTAAAACACTTGAGCACATTATTAAAATTAAGTAAAATAAAATTAATATAATTTCCAGTGATCTGATGATCCAGATTTATTAACTCTTTAAATTACTCCATTTTTCAGATTAAACATAGCTATTAGGCTGTTTTAGCAAGATATAACCACACAGTACTGCCAGGTCATCAGTACATGAAAAATATTAACACATTTAGAAGCTAAAAGAACTAAATGTAAAAACTTAACACCACTAAAACTAATTCATTATATGGAGCTCTTTCCCTTCCAGTAAGAAAATCAATGTAATTAAAATTCCTTTTATATGCCTACCTTTATAATCCAATGTCATTCAAAATATGCTGTAAATCCAACATTTATGTGGTACCTCGGTGTTTGGGGGACAGAAATCATGGTTTTGGTCAGTAGTAGACTGTTCATCCATCACTATTACTACAATACTGGGACATCCAAGTGCTGTCTTCAATTAGCTGAGTAGACAGCAGCAGTGAAATGTGCAGATAGCATGGTCTGATACACATTTTCATGTCTGCTCTGAAGGAAATATGCTTTTGTAGGCTTACTAAGTTGTTTTCATTTCTTCATGATCTTAGCACTCAAAGGAAATGAAAATAAGTGATCTACATTTTAATGAGACCATTCCAAATAGTTCATCTTCCAGCTTAATTTAGAGTATTAAAGTTCCATCAGCTATGGGTAAAGGCAATGGAAAGATAGCCACTGCAATTGCAATGGAAGTCTGGCTATCTAATGGTAGATTCTTTGTTTTCCCACTACAGCCCAGTCTAAGCTTGGTAAGAACTCCACATTCTTGTTTTCAAAATACTTTGTATATTTTCTTGTTCAGTGAGTCTAATAATTATTGTTATTGAACAGACAAAACTCATTCCTAAACCCGTAAAAAAAAAAAGATTTTACTCCAAATTTCCTGCAGTGACCTATGTTTTCATGCTGTCTGGATATATATGCAGCCAGAAGTGAATATGAAGCTCCCTCAGAAGTTTCACCATCTAGTGGTATGCACTATTAACCTATTTGAAGAGCAAATAATTTTAGAACTGGAAGCTGTCACCTTGTATATTTGTAATATGGGGATGTGATTTTTAACCATAATGAAAATCGTGATATACCAAGTAAGGAGATGGAAGTTAATATCTAATGACGAGGAAAAGAGTGGTTCTTATGAAAAGTGAACAAATGCAGGGCCAGATTCTCAAGGTAGGGTAGGTGAGAAAAAAAATAAAATAAAAAATGCAGATAGCACCAAAACTTTGGACTGGTGTGCAGAGCTGCTTGAACAACCTGCATCCTGAAACCAGAAGAAAAACTTTATCCATCAACTTCAGTAATGATATAAACTTAGTCAGCAATAGCTGAGGGCAAGAGCCTCACATTTATAGTGAGAACAATAACTATTATCATCCATTGCAAAAGTCCAATCCAGCACCTGATATGTCTATTGTGAGGCAGCTCTCTGCAGTTTCTGAATACTGTACATCACCTTTCCTCACAGGCTTTGAAAGACTTCTGCAGAAATTAATTTGCAGCTATTGCAAAGCCCTCCAGCATACAATTGTGTAAGGAACTTTTCAAGTAGAGATCTGGATAGGATCCTGATCCTTTCCTCTCTGGTAAGTGGCTACAGCTCCTAAGTGACTTCTCTGATGCCCTTCTGGCAGTACTGCTACCCTTCCCATGTCTGTGCCAAGAAACAGGTGGACCTTCAGCTGGCCTCAGTTATTCATCCTCAGGGCCTCTCAGTTGCTGGCTGGTAGCACTCCCCAGACAGAATGTACCACCAACCTTCCTCCATGGCTGGGCTGAGCATCACTCTGATCAAATTCCCAGATTCTCTGCTGCCTAGATCCATTATACTATCAGAAGGAGATCTGTTATAAATCCCCAAACACTGTTATGAGGAAGGCTGGAGAGACAGGCATAATCACAAGCTGAACCTGGGTGACATGGGATACAGAAATAACTTCCAAGACAGATCAATTTCCAAGGTCAGCCAAAAGGTGAATTCAACAACAACAACAACAAAAAGCTACATTCTGTGGCATCTGAATGTTACTTAATT
Organism: Ramphastos sulfuratus; assembly: GCA_013399055.1. Classification (NCBI taxonomy): domain Eukaryota; kingdom Metazoa; phylum Chordata; class Aves; order Piciformes; family Ramphastidae; genus Ramphastos; species Ramphastos sulfuratus. Next base: position 54,801 of record WBNM01021393.1, on the reverse strand, counting down.
CTCTGGCCACAGAACACCACCCTAGAGTAGATCCTGACTGAGAGTAATGGAGCATATCCTATCTCCCTTGTTATGTTTATAAACCTTATTTAGATTTAGGAAAGCCATTTCACCTGTGTGATTGCAATGAAAGCAAATTGCTATGGTCAACTTTTCAATCACAAAGAGTAAGGTTTTCTAAACAGAGCTTAAGATTTTCCTCAAAAGAGAAATGCAATAAACATGAAATATGTAGAATATATATTGTGTATGCTATAGCAACTATTCAAAAAATAGAAAACAATAGAAGTGGTTTATTCTCAGGGATAATATTTCATCTGGACTCAGTTATTAGCTTTACTTATTAAAGACGCTTTAACACTTCTTCTTGGTTTTAAATATTGAGGTTATAATACACTCAATTTCTGTTAAGTAAATCTTACTCTTGCCCAGCCCCTGTGACTCTATTTAAAATTCTTATTGCCCTGTTATTATGTCATTCGTATCACCAATATTTGTTGCTCAAAATGCCCTTGAGCTGATGAAAATACTAGACAAGATGTACATCAAAGTATACACACAGAGATACTCTTCTGCAGGTCAACATCTTCTCAAAGCTACGACAATCGAAAAAACTTGTCTCAAATTTACCATTCTTTAGTACATTAATACATAGTCAATTACATTAGTACATAACACATGTAAAGTGTTCCTTTTGTTGAGCATCATGGGCACTAAGATATTAAGTAAGATATATCATAATTTCTATTATGTCAAATTGCATCTTAATTTAACAAATTTGTTGCTGCTACACAAACAAGATTGAGTCTGATGATTATCATTTGAGATTTCTTACTTAGAGCCATGAAAAATTTGATCCCTATTTAATTAGTTTCTGAAAAGGGTTTAAAGTATCAAATTTCACAAACATGATCACAGAACTATTTGTAAATAACTAAAAGTGATAGTTCACAAATAAGATTGGATTCTAAACCCATGTCAGATATAGTGCTCTGATGACAACCTGTCAGGTAATTTTATGCTTGATACACAGGCTCTCTTGATTAATAAATAATGACATTTTTATTATTCTCTGAAAAAACCCCCACATTTCTGCCATTAGAAGTTCTTTTCACTTCCTTTCCCCTTTTAATTCACAACATATTGGCATAATCTACCTGAACACTAGAAAATCACAAAAACTGTGTGTCCAACTTCCACATTGCCACTGTTAACAATGTGAGTCATAAAATGAATGAAGTTAACCAATATGCCCATAAAGCCTTAATTTTTCTGTGTGTGACAGAGACACTGACATGATAAGCTATGTCATTTCTGTGTAAAACCCTTTTTTGGATTTGGAGAGTGTCACATTGTATCAGGAGTCAACAAGTTTTCATGATATCACACCCATACAGAAATCTTGGGTGTGAGGGGCTTTTTTCTTTGCTATTTTAAAAGTATGGCAAAGATTTACAGTAAAGGTTCTGAAAAATTGTCAGCCTTCAAAGTGTAGGCCATAAGAAAACTTTTTTAAAAAGATATTCAGAAATATGAAGTGTCCTTCTCTTCCATAAATAAACCACTTGAAACACGGGATGTTTGAAAATGAGCTTGATAAATAAAGCCTAAACATTATTTCTGTTAACATCGTTTATTTGTTTTCCTATGGAATGTCTATGACAATAACATTATATAATATGAAACGTCAAAATAAAAATAAGAGGGTTTTTGTTAAACTAGGGAAAGTAACAGAAAAATAGAAATTACAACTTAGTAAATTTTTTCACCATTTACTAAAATTATGGAATTGTTTTCCGGATATAATCATGCTTTTTTTCAGTTGGAAAAGATCTTCAAGATCATTGAGTTCAACCATTATCTAACTTTACCAAGTCTGGTGCTAAACCATGGTCCCTAACACCACAGCTATGTATCTTGTCAACACTTTCAGGGATATTGATTCAACCACTTCCCAGGGGAGCATATTCCAGTGTTTAATAACACCTTCAGTGTAGATGTTTCTTCTAACACCCCATCTAAAGCTCTCCTGGTGCAATTTGAAGCCATTTCCTCTTGTCCTATCACTTGTTACTAAGGAGAAGAGACCAACACCCACCTCATGACAACCTCCTCTCAGATAGTTGTAGATAGCAATAAGGCTCTCCTCTGCCTCCTTTTCTTCATACTAAATAAGCCCAGTTGCCTCAGCCACTCCTCAGAAAACATGTTCTCCAGATTCTTTGCCAACTTGGTTGCCCTTCTCTGGACACGTTCCAACAATGTCTTTCTTGTACTAAGGACCGCAAAACTGAACACAGTACTCTAGGTATGGGCTCACCAGTGCTGAGTAGAGGGAAATACTTACTTCTCCATTCTCATTGGTCACAGTATTCCTGATGCAGGCTAGAATTCTATTGGCACTCTTGTCCACCTGGGCACACTAGTGACTCATATTTAGCTTGCTGTTGATCTACACTCACAGGTCTTTCTCTGCCAAGCAGCTTTCCAGCCAATTCTCCCCAGGTCTGTAGTGTTGCATGGGACTGTCATATCTGAATTGGAGGACTTGGCACTTGGTCTTATCGAATCTCATACAGTTGGCCTTGTCCAGCCTGTCCAGATCCCTCTGTAGAGCCTTCCTACCTTTAAGCAGACCAACGGTTCCTCTCAGATTAGGGTCATTTGCAAGCTTACTCATGGTGCACTCAATTCCCTCATCTGGATCATTGATAAAGATATTAAAGAGAACTGTCCCAAATACTGAGCCCTGGGGAACACTTGTGACTGGCCACCAACTGGATTTAAATCCATTCACTGCCTCTCTTTGGGCCTGTCCATCTAGCCAATTTTTCACTCAATAAAGTGTCCACCCATCCAAGCCACTTTCTACAGAAGGATACTTTGGGACACAGTGTCAAAGCTTTACTAAAGCCCAGGTAAACAACATCCACAGCCTTTCACTCATTCACTAAGTAGGTCACCTTGTTGTAAAGGGAGATGAGATTCATGAAACAAGACCTACCCTTCATGAATCCATCTGACTGGGTCTGATCAGGTGATTGCCCTGCACACCCTGCGTAATGGCACTGAAGATGACCTGCTCCATGACCTTCACCAGCACCAAGGTTGGACTGGCAGGCCTTCCAGCCCTTCCTGGGCATCATGTTTGCCAATCTCCAGTGAGATGTGACCTTCCTGGTTAGCCAGGATGGTTGCTAAATGATGGAAAGTGGCTTTCTGTGTACTTCCGCAAGCTCTCTAAGTACTCTAGGGTGTATGCCACCTGGCCCCTTGGACTTGTGTTTGTCTAAGTGGTATACCAAGTTCCTAACCATCTCCTCTTGGATTACAGGGACTTGATTCTGCTCCCCATCCTTGTCTTGAATTTCAGAAGGCTAGGAATCCAGCAGACAACTGGTCTTGCTACTGAAGACTGAGGCAAAGAAGGTGTTGAGTACCTTAGCCTTTTCCTTATCCTTGCCCACTATGTCCCATCTGCATCCAACTAATGACAGAGATACTCCTTGGTCCTCCTTTTGTTGCTAATATATTTGTAGAAGGATTTCTTGCTGTCTCTTAACAGCTGAAGACATTAATTTCTAGCTTGGCTTTCACCCTCTTAATTTTCTCCCTGCACGATCTCACAACAACTTCATAGTCCTCCTGAGTGGACTACCCCTTTTTCCAAAGACCATAAACTTTCCTTTTCTCCCTGAGTTGCAACCAAATCTCTCTGTTCAGCCAGGCTGGTCTTCCTCCTTGCTGACACATACTGATTATGATTATAATCTTTAAGAGACTAATTCTTGACAATGATGTTTGCTAGGAAAAGCAAATATAGCCAAAGCAAACAACATGTATCTCTGTTCTTTTAAATAATGATACTTGTTTCATACGAAAATTCATCCCAAACTGTGAATGTCTCAATGTCTTAGTTTCAAATGTAATTTGAACATTGACTGGAGTCTGGAACCTTTCCTCAAACTGATTACGACTTGTCTGGGAACTAGTTGCAGTAAAATCAAGAGGACTGTTCCTGTAAACTGTGGTTCATGTGTAAGGACACCTGAATCCGACCTTAAGATTTATTTTGCTTCCTCTGTAAAATGAGAGATTAAGAAGAAATCAACCAGACTTACAGAAGATTGTAAAATATGCATATGTCAAAGTTCACCTATTGAATATTGCTGGTTTCAACTATTAATTTATAGAGCTGTGTGCAGCAGGGCTCAACAATATTATTACTCCAACATAAGTAAATGACAGCTTAGTATTGCACTGTTTAAAAAAAGAAAAAAATAAATAAAAAGAAAATATTTAGTGGGATTCTATGATTCTAGGTTTTCCAACCCAAAAATAAAACATAAAATAACTAAAATATAAATATCCCCCTTAAACATTTGTATTTCTATTACAAAAGGTGAACGCTACTAAAATTTCTTGTCAGCATTAAGAAGTGTTGATGACCTGAGGGACTTGTTTAGAGAACTTGTTTATCTACCAGAACATGGCCTTATGCAAGAAAAACCAAAACCCAAAAAACCAAAAACAAACAAACAAAAAAAAAAGCCACCAACCCAAAAACCCCAAAAACCCCAAAAACAAACAAAAAACCCCCCTCTTTCTGTCCATTTATGGAAGACAAGGTATGAGCAGTGAGCAGTCAGTTGTCTCACAGACATTAGACTCAGACAGCTATTAGGCTATAGCACAGACTACTGTAAAATTTACAAGCCTGGCATAGAGCTTATTAGATTTGAGGGATGTAATTGCATTTGTTTTAGTGGACACTAGATTTAACCTTACTGGGTTATATTGGTATGATCCAACATCTACTGAAGCATATGGGAAAATACTCACAAAAGAAATCATATGAAGACTGTCCAAAGCTCCTTAGCTGGATGGAAAAAAGAGAGTCAAAGATTTTTATTACTAGTATTCTTGGCTTATATTGTTGCATTTTTCACTAATTTGATGATACTTAGTTTAACAAAGGAAAAGCTCCCTGGCAGTGACCACAGAACAATTTGAAGTAATTTCTCTGTATTTGGAATATATGCTGCAGTCTCGCCTTCCTTAGAAAGACTGCTGACATGAACATCTTCTCTGACCCAAAACACCCAAGGTGCTCGAATCCTGGAAGGGTAATAAACATCCTAGGGGTTTTGATAGCCCCAGATTAACATAGTTCAATCCTGAAGTGAGATACTTTGTGCTGAACTGCTCAGATGTCCAAAAAACCTAAAAATGTGTGACCGCTGTGATTACTGATCAGGGTAACATTACTCAGAGAAGTCTAAAATATATCTTAAATTTAGGAAATCAATGTACAAAATTGAGTTTAAGAAAACACCTCAAACTAGATAGAGGCCTGGTGAATAGATACATTTGATTGCAACTCTGAAAAAATGAAAGTTTATGTTCTTTGGAAGAAGGGGCAGGCCACTCAAAAAGACTACAAAGTTGCTGTGAGGTTCTGGAGGAAGAAAATTAGAAGGGCCAAATCCCAACTAGAAATGAGTATCTTCAGGTGCTAAAGACCACAAGAAATGCTTCTATAAATACATTATCAACAATAGAAGGACTAAGGAGAATCTTGTGATACTTTGGTCACAGCAACCACATGAAAGGCTACATGATTGGGGAAGAGTGGCTGGAAAGCTGCTTGGCAGAGAAAAACCTGTGAGTGCAGATCAACAGCAAGCTAAATGCGAGTCACTAGTGTGCCCAGGTGGACAAGAGAGCCTATAGAATTCTGGCCCGTAGCAGGAAGCAGTGATTGTCCTGCAGAGCTAAGCATTGGCGACTTCAGACCTAGAGCACTGCGTTCAGTTTTGTGGTCCTTAGTACAAGAAAGACATTGTTGGAATGTGTCCAGAGAAGGGCAGCCAGGTTGGCGAAGGGTCTAGAGAACATGTTTTCTGAGGAGTGGCTGAGGCAACTGGGCTTATTTAGTATGACAAAAAGGAGGCAGAGGAGAGCCTTATTGCTATCTACAACTATCTGAGAGGAGGTTGTCATGAGGTGGGTGTTGGTCTCTTCTCCTTAGTAACAAGTGATAGGACAAGAGGAAATGGCTTCAAATTGCACCAGGAGAGCTTTAGATGGGGTGTTAGAAGAAACATCTACACTGAAGGTGTTATTAAACACTGGAATATGCTCCCCTGGGAAGTGGTTGAATCAATATCCCTGAAAGTGTTTAAAAGCTGTGGTGTTAAGAGACATGGTTTAGCACCACAGTTGGTAGAGTTAGACAATAGCTGGAGTCAGTGATTTTAAAAGCCCTTTCATACTGAAGCAGTTATGCAACAATATGATTCTACAGAACTCAAAGATAACTGAAGACTGGCAACATTGTTTGTTTACAAGACACGCTCTCAATACACTCTTGAAATCCTGCGAGAAATTCAGCAAACTTGGATTCTCCCACCTAATTCAATAACCTGAACTGGAAATTATGCTAAGCTCTGTAGACATCCAGTGTAAAGAGGACACCTTGAGACAGTGACATAGACCTGTAGTAAGCTCTATTGGTCTTCCACATTCTCTCCATTGAGTAACAATAGAGGTTAGGCAACTGTACTATTTATTTGGGTGTCTCTGTTCAGGACTTGCAATTAGATTAAGGGAATTAATCATTCATACTGACTTAAACATAGAATCATAGAATCATAGAATGGTAAGGTTGGAAGGAGACCTCAAGGATCATCTAGTTCCAACCCCCTGCCATAGGCAGGGACACCTCCCACTAGCACAGGTTACTCAAGGCCTCGTACAACCTGGCCTTGAACACCTCCAGGGAGGGAGCAGCCACAACCTCCCTGGGCAACCTGTTCCAGTGCCTCACCACCCTCACTGGAAAGAACTTTCTCCTAACATCTAGTCGAAACCCATTGCCCCTTGTCCTGTCATTGCAAGACCTTATAAATAGTCCCTCCCATGTTCTTTATTAAAATCCACCTACTCGAAAGATATGCTTGAAATAAATGCAAGTCATAAGTTGACATTAAATCAGCTTCCTAAGTGACTTGATTCTAAATTTATAGAGGGCAAGGGCAAAGTTCTGTTTGAACCTCACTGACCCAGGGCTAGTATCAGTAAGTGATACTGCTTTTCCCAGTTTCTTGAATAATTTTGGGGGGAGTTCCTCTCAGAAAATTCTTGCAAGTCCTTTTTTTTCATACTTGTGATAGTTTGGGAGTTCCCCGCCCCCCACACTTTGTAAAATGACCCAGGCTAGAACTCAGCCGTCTCGAAGTTAAGGAATGAAGCTATATTTACAGCTTAGCACAATATACAAGCAGATATATACACTATATACAGGAATATTTACAGAAATATACAAGGTAAAGGTAATACAGAAACACAATCCCTCTCCCAGAAATCAGAGACCCCAGGTGGACTCCCAACCACCCTTCCACCTTCTCCCCACCCCTATACATTACCCCAAGGTTTGCCTTTTACGCAAGGTGAGCTTGGAGGATCAGCCCCGGGGGGGTTAGAAGAAAAGTGGTTAGTGAGGTTACTCAGCAGAGAGGAGAAGCCAGAAGCTAGCCCGCTCGAGATGCTGTGCCCCAGAGACTGACTTATCTATGTTTTGAGTACTTAAACATCTCAGCAAGCCTATGAGTGAAGTAGACATCACCACTGTTTTCCTTTAACAGCCTATAATTTTCCCTATTAAAATATTCCAATTAGCCTCAAACCAGCACAATACTGCCGTTCTAAAGGAGAGCAGTGATAAGTGCAGGTGGATAAGTGGAGGTTTGGAAGTTACCAGCTCCCCTGCTCAATGAAATCACCCAGACTAGACTGGGCCGGCTGGAAGTTAAGGAATGAAGCTATATTTACAGCTTAGCACAATTTACAAGCATATATATACACAATACGCAGTTATATACAAGTTAAAAGTAATACAGAAACATGAAATTCCCTCCAAAACAATCAGATTGTCAGGATGCTCCCAACTCAAACATCCCCTCCCCTTCCCCCCTTTCTCTCCCTTCAGAAATTACCATCTCATGTGATAAATCTGGAGAGATCTGAGGTGAGATGTCAAAAAGGTGACAAGGACATTAGGGGGAATAAAGGGTTAGGGAGGGTTAGAGTTAAGGCAGAAAACCACCAAAGACCACCAGAGGGAAAGGAGCAGAACAACAACTGAGAACTAACTCAGAAGTGTGTGAGAAGTGTCTTATCTGTATTTTGACTAGTTGCATTTCTCAGCAGAAGAATGAGTAATATAGGTTACTGTTGTTGTTTTTCTTCTCACAGCTAAGGATTTAATTTCTCTCAGTAAAATATTCCAATTAGCCTCAAACCAGCACAATGAGCACAGGTTACACGGTTCATAATCTTCGTGACCTTGATCAGAATCAGTTTCCAAATGCAATTTGCTAAATACCGTCTTGTTACATGACAGCTCTGGGAGTGAGAGAATATGAGAATAGTAAAGCCAAAGTCCCCTGGGGTAGTCAGATAAATGTAGCAAAACCTGTCTAAATAGTGTATTTGTTATATTGTCACTTTATATTCTTTGCTCAGGAAACTACTAAGCCCAGAGGAAGAAATCACCTCATTTCAGCCATCAGAAAAGTATTGTTGTGGCTCCTTCTGTTCTAATCACAGCAATATATTGCCACCAAAAGATAAACTTGAAAAAAAAATATTTATTTCAGAAATAAAATATAACACATTAAAAACAAAGATTTCTTGACTGTCCTTATATCCTAGTTTTCTCTTAAAAAAAAACAACAAAAAAAAAAGAAAATAAAAAGAAAAAGTAAATCTAACCTCAGTTCCCAGGTTTTCTAGTTTAGATTCCACTTCCAGTGCAGTAGATATGCCATGTTCTCTCTATGGAACCACATCTGAAATGAGTCAGTCACTCTGTACTACTCACAGTCAAAAGAACTTCATCTAAAAGTACTTTTAAGATTGGATCTTTTGTGTGAAGCTCAGGCAATCCGCAGCTCAGTGAAGAATAAAAATATATTTAGGATTCACTGCCAAAGATGCAATTGTGAGATGCAGAAATAATTCCTGGAAAAATCAGAAGCTGGTGTACCAGGGAAAGCTTGGGTTTTGTCTACTTTTAGAGGAATCTATGTGTCCAGCCTAAATATTAATTTTGTCTGCTAGGGTACAGAGACAGTAAGAAAGTTTCATACTCAGAATTTATCAAGAACTGTTGCAACATAAGAAATGGCTGATTTTACTCTGCTCTCATGAGACCCCACCTGGAGTACTGTGTACAGTTCTGGAGTCCCCAACACAAGAAGGACATTGAACTGTTGGAGTGAGTCCAGAGGAGTGCCACAAAGATGATCAGAGGGCTGAAGCAGTTCTGCTACGAGGACAGGCTGAGAGAGTTGGAGCTCTTCAACCTGAAGAAGGCTTCGAGGAGACCTTATAGTAGCCTTCCAGTAACTGAAGTGGGCCTACAGGAAGGCTGGGGAGGGACTATTTACAAGGTCTTGTAGTGACAGGATGAGGGGCAATGGGTTTAAACTGGAAGAAAGATTTAAACTAGATACTAGGAAGAAGTTCTTTGCAGTGAAGGTGGTGAACCACTTGAAAAGGTTGCCCAGGGAGGTTGTGGCTGCTCCTTCCCTAGAGGTGTTGAAGGCCAGGTTGGATGAGGCCTTGAGAAACCTGTTCTAGTGGGAGGTGTCCCTGCCTATGGTGAGGGCGTGGAACTAGATGATCTTTGAGGTCCCTTCCAGTCTAAACCATTCTATCATTCTACAATTCTAGTAGGGGAAGAGGGGGAAAATGTCTGCTAATGAAGATATACTTTTATTTCATTTTTAGACATGTGATAAAGTCACTGTCAACTTCCTAGCTGACCATGGAGAGTAGTTTTACTCCAAGTTCACTACCATGTTTGTAGTAAGTTTTTAGAGTTATTGTGTATGTGTGTATTAAGCTAACAGGACCTGGAACTTTAATTTTTCACAATATTTGTTAGGTTCAAGTAAACTAGCTCTTTCTAAACTAGCTCTTTACGTTTTAAATAGAAAAATAACACACACACACACAAACACACAAAAACACAAACAAAAAAAAAAGAAGAAAAAAAATAGTTATAAATAAAGATTTATGCTGGAACTTCGTTACTGCAGGTAGTAAGTGAATATTTTCTCTGAAATAAAGTGTCCTTGATATACTCTTACTGCACTTTATACTGTTCCATGAATTATAGTGGAATCCACACTGGCTGTGTAGGTTACTTTGGAAGAGTCATTTAGAAGCAGAATAAAATAAAGAAAACCAATTCATCCAATCAGCAGTCACTTGGCAGTATCGCGGACTTGCTCAAGGGAAAAATGGAAATTCAACTTGAAATTATGTTGAAAAATAAGCCTTCAGAAAGAGATGTTAACCCAGGGATTCTATTTCTATGAAAACAACAATGATCAAGGAGACCAAGAGCTGAGACTTTTACAGCTAATTGGAACAAATGACAAAGTTCCTAGAATACTTTAGCCTTTCCAACTGAAGATTAAAGAAAGACTTGTAACAGCATGTACTAAAAGTAGTTTCAGATTTTTCATCTGATTTACTGCTTTCTTAATAAGTCACCAACATACACTAAAATTCAACCTCATCCCAATTAAAAAAAAAAAAAAAATCCATCTAATAGGACAGTAACTTCAATATCTAAGGAAGACATAATATTTTTAGTAAATTAATAAAAACTAAGATATTAAAGACTCAAGAAAGGTTGGTACTGTCCAGAGGATCCAATGCAGAGCCTTAGAGTTTGTCAGCTGGAGAAGCCTCAACTTTTCACAAGCTATCATGTCTCATGCATCAGGGAGTTCTCTATTTAATAGTGCTACTCACCTCTTCAAAGAGGTACGAATTCCAGGATAATTTGGAAATGTTCCATCTTCAAATTAAATTGAATTTCCTGTTTCTCAAACACAGAGGACTAAGTAGAAACCACTTTCACTTTTAATCTTTCTATTTAATGTTACTTTTGCTGCAAGAGGCATGTAATCTACATCCTTTTTGTTGTGCCTGATCATTTTTATTTTTGATCCTTCTTATTACACTATAAGTATCAGTCTATAAAGACCAATCAGAGTAAAGAAAACTGGCACCTCTAGACTCAGCCTAACAAATTGCATGACTGTAAATTCTGTCATTTCCTATGTACTTCCATCTGACCCACTTTCATCATGTTCCAGCTTGTATCTTTCTTGGGAACACAGTTTTGCTCTTATATAGAGGAAAATGTAACAAATTCAGAAGTACATGAATGCATCAGTCATGCCTTCATAGTAAAAAACAGCAATGGATGTAATCTGATGCCTGTGGAAAAATATGATTAAATACCTCTAGCTATAATTTTTCCAAGAACAATTTTTTTGTAAACTTTTGTGCCTCTGTGGACTAAACAAATGCAGAGTTTCCCAGAAATTCTGAATGCCCCAAGAGACCTCAATAAAAGCAGCATTTCTATTAAGAAATTACAATGCTTAAGTGGTATTATTCTTTAAGATACAAATTAAAGCTGTGATTAAAAGAGAAAATTACTGGAATCTCTGCTATCTAATCTATTTGTTTTATCTGAGTCATTGAAATTTTCACCTTGGAAGCCAATTTTAAGTTTTAAAAATAAAGGACATTTGAGTAGATTTTTTAGATTCAGAGTCAACAATTTTTATGGTAAGGGATAGTAATCCAACCACCTTCCTGGGGAGCCACTGTTTGATAACACTTTCAGTGAAGGTGTTTCCTCTAATATTCAGTCTAAATCTCCCTTGGTGCAACTTGAGGCCATTTCCACAAATCCTATTACTTGTAACTAGGGAGAAGAGACCAACACCCACCTCACTACAACCTCCTCTCAGGTAGTTGTAAGAGAACAATAAGGTCTTCCCTCAGTCGTCTTTTCTCCAAACTAAGCAATTTCAGTTCCCTCAGCTGATTCTCAGAAGATCTATTCACCAGACTCTTCCCTAGCTTCATTGCCCTTCTTTGGACTCACTTCAGCACCTCAGCATCTTTGCACCATGTGGCCTCACCAATGCTGAGTACAAGTGCACAGTCTTCCCTGTTTGCTTGTCACACTACTCCTGATACAGGTCAGGATGCCTTTGGTCTTCTTGGCTACCTGAACACACTGTTGCTCATATTTAGCCAGCAGTCAGTCAATACTCCCACCTCTCATGTCTATTTCTAGAGGAAAGAAACACTAGCTATTACACTGGGTAACTCATAAAGTATTAAGAATTGCACTATATTAAAAACCATAGTAAACATTTCCTTTTCTATCTTAAAATTCAATACAAAATTAAAAGCTCCTTTTTTTAAACTGTGAGTGAAAATCCTTTACCTTCTAAAAGTGAAGCTCCTTTAAATAGTAATATAATAATAATCCCCAGGGAGATGGTGGAAGCCCCATCCCTGGAGGTCTTTAAGGCCAGGCTGGATGATGCTCTGAGCAACCTGATCTAGTGTGAGGTGTCTTTGTCCATGGCAGGTGGGTTGGAACCAGATGATCCCTGAGGTCCCTTCCAGCCCTGACAATTCTAAGATTCTATGAAATGAAGCCAGCTGAATTATATCTAAGAAGGACTGATCAAAGTTCACTACAGTTTCCTGAATTATTTTTAAGGAAACTGCAGTAGGGGGAAAGGTAAATAAAAAGTATTACAAATAAATCTCTAGACTATCTGCAAGCACTAATATGTCAAAAAAAAAACCAAACCAAATCCCACAAACCCATACAGTAGGTCCCATACATCCAGCAGAGAACTTACTGGTCAAGAAGTGGATTTTGCAACCATGTGGCCAAATTAGAATCACATGACTCTGAAATAGCTACCATAGCAGTTGCTAATTGCCAATATGGGATTTAATTAAATACCTCAGGATTTTTTATGGATAGAAGGAATCCAGTATAAATCAACACTAAAGTCAGCAAGAGAGCACCCATTTAGTGGCCTTTACTATGTGTCTAGAATTTTCTGTTCTCTAACAGAATATAAAAAAAAATTTAGTCTGCCTGAACACTGAAAATTACAAATTAGAGCAAGCAATAAAAGAACATGAAATAAAAAGGATACAGGAATATATGAAAGAAGATAATTTCTCAAGTAAAAGCATGCATTCTTGTGCTTTGACAACTCACATAATTTTGAACAATGAGCAATTTATGGCAATGGAAGGTCAAACACTTTCCTTCAGTTATTTGTTTTATTCCCTGTAGAATCCAGCAAATTAACAAAATTACTCTAAAAAGACATTTTCTATTCTAAGCATTTATGTTTTCAATAAAAGAATCTTAATATCGTTTAGCTTATGAGCAAACCTATTCACTGAGAGGTGGCCTCATCAATGTTTATAAATATGTAAAGGGTGAGTGCCAGGAGGATGGAGCCAGGCTCTTCTCGGTGATGTCCAATGACAGGACAAGGGGCAATGGGTGGAAGCTGAGGCATAGGAAATTTCATTTAAACGTAAGGAGGATTTTTTTTCACTGTGAGGGTGACATGACACTGGAACAGGCCGCCCAGGGAAGTTGTGGAGTTTACTTCTCTGGAGATATTCAAAACCCACCTTGACACATTCCTGTGTGATCTGGTATAGCTGATTCTGCTCTGGTAGGGAGGTTGGATTAGATGATCTTTTGAGGTCACTTCCAGCCCCTGACATTCTATGATTCTCAGACTCTTCTATCATACATTCCTCCCTTTTATTATTCTTCATAAATTCCACCAATTTTTGTGATGTCAAAAGTGTTCCAAAGAANCTCCCAAACCATCACAGTAGCATCAACAAGCTTATTGTGACACAAATTTAGGTTTTTAAGATTTTTTCATTCAGTAAAGCTGGAGTATTTGGAAAGTAATACACTAATTGCTTCTTCTAGTTGGGAAAAAAGTTTCTTTTCCTGTTTGATACAGAAATAAGTTTGTGTATGCTGTTCTTGAAGATCATTCAGAAGCTAAAACATGCAGAAATCATACATAATTCTTATGCATATCAGTATATTAATCTGAAGTAAGCACATGTTATTTTCATTGTGTGTTATCCTTGGGATCCTGTTTATCTACTAGATTAGTTAAAAGTGTGGGTTAGCATTCATAAACCTCGAAACAATCTTGGGATGCAGCAATTTTAGTTACCATCTTTCCCTAGACTTGTCACAGCTGTTGGAATTCATTGATGATTCCACCATCTGCCTAGAAAGCTAAAATACTTGGTTTAAATATATAAAAGCCAGACAGTCAATTCCATTATTACATGCAAAGGCATATTTAGCACCATAAGTACAAGCTTAAAACTTCCCACCACCTTTGCAATTTTTGCTGTGTTAACAATCATGAGATTAGGTTGGTCTTGGCACTGCAATGGCTTAATCTAGGCTTTGTCAAAGCAGTGCACATTACTACAAAATGTCTCCTGGATTATGTTAAGGTTCTTTCCCAAATAATTGCCTCGTTATGTTGAGACTTTTCAAATAAATGCTGGGAATTAAATCATCAGTTGCTATCCATCTTAGTGCTGATTAATCTTTAACTGGAACCCTTTGCTGCTGTCCCATCTGTGCAGGGATTTGTCTTGTTAATGCAGTTTTGTAGTTCTGTTTAGTTAAATGAACTCTTATCATTACAATCTTATTCCTATATATTGTAGACAAGATTTTGTCAATCTCACAGCATCTATATACTGAAATTCTTCTTGTTTGGATACATGGGATAAAGCTGTTTTCTTCTTTATTCCTCATTTTCTATTTTCAATATTGTAACATACTATTTCTATTTATGCTATAATGTCCTTCATTCTCAAATTCCTAATTCTTTTTATTCAGTTAGTTAAAAATACTAAGGAATAGGCATATTAAAATTAGATTATATTAGCATATTTTACTGTATTGTGTCATCTGTGTTACTCTGACACATTTAATTCTTCTTTCCTACATAAAATGTGATCATAATGCTTTATGCCAGGTAAGTATAATCAGGAAAGAAATCAAAGAGAAGTGCTGAGCTGCAAGACCCCTGAAGTGTCATTTTTCTTGACAACCCTTTTTTGGTACAATTTTTCAGTGTAACACTGGGCACGAAAGTATACACAACCTTTATACAGTGTGCCAAAACCAAAACAAAGCAAAGAAGGAAAAAAAAGCCATCAATGAAAGAGATGTAACTGTTGGAACTATATATAGCAGTTTTTAGTGATCTTCTTCTAGCAGCACAGACATAAAATCTAAACTTCTATATCACAAGTTGACAAAAATACATTTAATTTGCGTTCGGTATAAATTGTTTCTGGAATAAGATTATCTGCCACTTTCCAGCTCAGAAATGTATCCAAATTCCATCTTTTCAAAAACAGGCATTCTGAGTAAGAGAAGCACAGATATGCATCTAAAATAAAAGTTTTCAGTATTCAAACTTTGCAGGAATTACTTCATTTAAGACTATAAAGGTGATATCAAATGTGAAATGACAGTTATGATTTTCAAGCATATTTCCCTCTATAACACATACATTCTTCACACGTTAAAAAACGAAGGCGCAGTTACAGCAGCTGCCTACTGATCTGTGTGCATTGAGCAGCACATCAACATATTCAGCTTATCAGAACCGCTTGCAAGAGCATGTTTGTCAAAGCAAAACTATCTTAGAGCATTAGGGAACTGACGTCTCAGTTGGATTACTTCACTAACTCTTCCACAAAAGTGTAGAAGGGTTATTTTTAGTGACACTGTGCAAACAAAACCAAAAAATTCTCACAGATTGTTAAGCAAGTCAGAAACCTCAACACTGTGAAACCTAAAATTGTTTCAGGCTTGAAGTTCATTATACAAATAAAATCTAGAGCTAGGCAGAATACAACAGCAGGAGGAAAATTATAAGCTTTGACACTGGCCTGTTTCCAAAGTGCAGGCCATATCTCAAACTACAAACAGTCATTTTAATGCAGAATAAATGCAACGAATTACTACTAATTCCTATGTTTTTATAGTGAAGTTCCTCAGTGTGCCACAGTGAATTTCACATACTCATATTGCTGGTGTAGAAATGGGCACAACAGGGCTCCTGTGAGCTTTAAGCAAATACATCTAATCAGAAAACACTGACTGTCATGCAGAAACCAGGTCTCTCGATTCATCACACTAGACTGGCTCCACACAAAATTGTCTCCTCAGATACGACTTTCATCATTCCCATGGCCTGCACAAGAACAGAACAAGTGACATATGTATGAAATGTTTTATATTAGGCTTGTCTAGCCTTTCCTGACTAAGCTCTGTCTAGCAGACCAACTCCTTCAAATTCAGTAGCCAAGAAAGATTAAGAGACCTTGAGGAAATGAGACATCCACAGAAACAAAAATAGGTTACTCAAAGCAGGGAATTGAATACTTGTTACCAATTATAGGAATACAAAATTTATCTTTCTACACTAGAATATTCCTAACATGTTTTAATGCACTATTAATGTATTTGTACACAATGCATTATATGTATATTAGTATATTTATATATAAATATATATAAGTCATATATAATCAGATCTTTATCATTCAGAAAGCTCATCAAAGAAACCATTTCAGAACGCTTTAGTAAAAGCATAAAAGTAAGCCTTTTTTTTTCCCAGCAGTGTCTGGGAAAATTGAGCAACTTTAGCAGGGCCGGAGTTTTGCTAAGGTTCAAAGGAGCCAATCATTTTGATTGGACTGTGACCAAGTAAAGAATATTGCTAACTTGTATGGCACCAGTCAATTTTACAAGGCCTAAAGCAATTGACATAACCTATTTAAGCAATATGAAATGTGATGAAAAGGACCCATATGAGTTAATTTTTTTTTTCCCAAGACTGCAAAGTTATTCTGATCAAAAAGTATCTCAGGATATGCTTCTGGACTTAAGTATTTGAAGCCCCTCGGCTGTGGTTCTGATTGGCCTTGCCTTAGCACAAATTAGTCCAACTCTTGTTCGGTCATGTAGAAAAAAATAACTCCAAATTAGTCTCTTCTAATATTAGATACCAGTAAAATGAATTGCTCAGTGCATTCATGACCTCCCACTGGTTTGAGCTTTAAAACTCCAAAACTGCCATGAACACCTGAAAGGTTTTTACATACACAGGAATGCATGCAACCACCCTGTTGTACACAGAGATTATTTCCAATCAAATCGAAGAATTACAGTGAGGAAATAATCTCAAGAATATTTTAAAGGACCAGATTTACTGCTCAGAGTAGGCAACAAGTAAGGATAGCCAACACATCGCTAAGCCCTGGAACACTCTGTAATCCTACAATAGAGACCTACGCACATGGAAAGGAACTCACACAGTTCATGTCTTAAACAAACACACCTAGAAAGAGATGAAGAGAGCTGAATAAAAATGCCTTCTACATAACATCTGTATATAATGAGAGCACTAGCCTGGGAAGCGAGATGCCTTTGCCTTTGCTGCATCACACAATTCTAAAGGCATTCTTTCTCCAAAGGGCTCCAACTGCACTGTACTAAATAAAAGTGAGAGTCACCACATTGAACTGAAGATTTGCTACACAAAGCAGAAATACTGCAGAAAGCAGAGAACAGCACTTAGGATTATTCAGTAAATCTCTGGGAGTTCTGAGTCACCAGGTTAAGTACAGGCATGCAGATGGTAACATTCACATGTCCCACCAACAGGAGAAATCTGCTACAGCTCTCTCTTATGTGGAGTCTGACCTGTGGAACATGCCAGTCAGGTCATAGTCTTCATCTGTTTTCTGGATTCCAAGAAGACTTGAGCTGGATAATGGCACAGAGCTGTCATAAGATCACTTATATTATGGCACTACAGGAAACTAGGATCTTCTGGTGTCAGAAGGGGAGACTCCTTGGAAGTTTAGGGAATTTGAGAGTTAGTTAGTACTAACCAGATGTATTTATACTAAAATGTGGGTGTTTGATGCCTAAAGGCAATTTCAATTCTGTCTTAGGGATCCTTTTAAGGATCTGTACCACAATGAGCAAATATTTCTAACTTAACTTTCCCAGTAAAATCATTAGCTGGGGGGGAATTTATACGTATATAAATGTGTATATATGTGTGTATATGTATAATTATATGCATATATGTGTGTTTGTGTATATATGTATGAGGTTTTTTGGGTTTTTTTAACTAAAGTCAGGTCACACCAGTTTAACTATGGCTTCCCACAGTGGCAGTTATCCTCCTGCTTAGAGGAAATCACAGCACCAAGATCTAACAGTCTAAACTGATTATGCACACAATGCAAGCATAAGTAAAAAAAAAAAAAAAAAAATCCCAAACAAGAAAAAAAAAACCCAAACAACCAAGTTAACTATGTTTTTCTTACTAATTTTAAATACAGACTAAGACTAGCACTTTCAGAGAGAGATTTGATTTCTAGACTATATTGAGTTATTAATAAAGTTTCCAGAATGACTTTAGGCCACTCTTCTCCAATACGCATCATATTATAATGTGGACAATAAATGCTTTTATTAACAAGCAGATGAGCCTGTTATTCCTATGCCAAGTAAAGATTCTCTCATAAGTAGAAACTGCACATTCCATTGAAGTAAAACTCTTACTGAGTACACAGCTGCAGGCAGCCTCTATTGCAGATGCACCCTGCTTCCCTCAGAAGAGATGCCCATGGTGTGAAAATTATTTCCAGCAGCGTTATAGAAATAAACGCAGAGTAGACTGTAAATATATTTCTAGCTTTTATTTTGAAACAAGTTATGGACTGAGTACAGTTATAAACAGATTCCACCCATCTTTTCCTCTTTGGCCCTAAGTTTAGCTGCAGTATGTGCAACTGACATTCTAAACAGCAATCGGTGGAAAGAAACAAACCACAAAGCAATGAAACGGTGTTTAAATTAAGGTGGATGCAAAGCACTTTTGAGGATAAGGCTAAGTTTTGTAAAAGATCTCTACACATACATCAATGGCATTATAACTGTTGCAAACACCTCAGAAAAAAGCAATCCCTCCCTGCAGGAGGGTTCTCCCAAACCTTCAATCCTCCCACTCTATCAAACTTAGCAAGAACTCTGTCATAATGTTTGCTTAAACAAATTCCCCTATATCTATCTTATCTTACAAAAAACCTAAATCAGTTTCTTTTTTATTTCTTTTTGTTCATTTACTTTCTTCTTTTTTTTAATAAAAAAATTGTTCCCAAGCTGTTATGTGAAATGGGCTTAATAGCCTACAACCATTGCAACAACTTTTGGAACAAATGGTCCACCTAAACTTTTTTAATACCCTCCAGACCAGACTGCTCACCCTGCCTTTTAGCTAGAGATTTCTGCTTTTTGCACCCTATCATGTTTGCAGCTCTCCAACACCTTATACAACTCCCACTCAGCCAAGTGGCAACAAAATGCTCCATGTTGAGACAATCTGGAGGTTTTCCCTTGCTTGTCACAAAGTTTGTTGAATTTTAAAGTGTAAATCCTTCTTCTGAAACACTTGGGAAACTCATATGATTTGCTACCCACTAGGGTCCATCTCATTATGTAGAAATGTCTATTTCTAGAATCTAATATGCCCACATTTGCAAGGTAACGTGAATAACACAGAATCTACAGCTACACTTCTCTGTTCACAATGCTGTCAACTGAATTTTATATCAAGGAAGTATGCTGTGAATATGATCAAGAAGGTCATCTGAGCGCTGTTCCAGCATTTATTTTAAGCCTTTTGGAATCTGGGGTACTGTGCAAGGAGAAAGATAAAGACAGACAAAGTAGTAGCTTAAAACAAGGAGTTTATTTACCTAAATATTTAGCTCCCAACTGCTTTTTATAGCATGCACAGCACTGATTCATAATCTGTGTTAAAGATAGTTTGGTCTTCTATATTGCCTCTTCCAGAATCCTGAAAAGTAGAGCTCTCCCTTAGTATCAGTTTAGGTAAAGCAAAAAATTCTGAATTATCAGGTACTCATCATTTAGAAAATTACTCAGATTTTTACAACCAAATAATTTTTTTCTGAAGCAAGTAATGCTTGCCTATACACCAAGGTTAGCATTTGCTTTCACACTCTGGCTCCACAAAAAGTACTGCTACCTGTATTGTCACCAGTACCTGCAAAAGAAAGTCTCTTAGGGCAGTCTTAAGAAATGCTCCTTCAGATTTCAATAAAAAAAAAAAGAGACATCTTTTCATCTGAAAATGCTGAGACACAATCCTCAGGTTTTTGGAGGCACATATGGTCAGAAATAAAAGTATCTGAGTGAAATATAACTATATCTTACTCTAATATTTAAAGCAGAAGTGTAATTTAAAAAATTAATAATACCTCCACTGAATGAACCATAATGAGTGCCTATAATCAAATTACAACTAAAAATATCGTTTAGTAATACTATTTGTATTGACTTGGTTAAAATAGCTGATTAAAACATACTTTTATTCAGATAAGTATAGACCTTTTTCTCTAAAATGCTTTATAGAGACAAACAAACAAACAAATCATAGACCCCTACAGTTTTGAATACTCCATTTCTGTCTTCAGTGCAGACAGGTACATATTCATGAGTAAATATGAAAATTTAAGAAATGAGTGAAAATCAAAACCATTCTCTTCCAGTAGTATTAGAAAAGAAACTACTATCAAGGATGGAAATTTCATTTACAGATAGAACATGATTGAACTTATGGCAGTTGTAGTTTTTTTGCTCTCTTTAAACGAAAGGCTAAAGCTGTCCATTATGTAATTGATGGAGCTCAGTAGCAAGTGAGAATTCTGGCCTCTCTTTTGCATTTATTGGTATTCTTGTCATGCATTTATTGCTATTCTTGTCAGCATGTTAGTTAGATATATACAGTTTTGTCATGATATGCTGACAGATTTGGACTGTGTGTATTGCTCCTGGTGGTTGTGGGCTCTGTTTGCAGAACATATGCCTTCACAAACTGGGTTTCCTTGAAGGAGTAAACGAAGGGCATCCAGTATACTCTCTTGTTATTATTTTACTGTTCTCTTGTAGTCCTACTATTCAATAACAGTTATTCACTCACTTTTACTGTAAACACCAAAGACAAAATATGGAGAATTCCTGGTTAAGGGGATTTTTTTTTTTTTCATAGAAGCATAGGATTGTTTTGGTTGGAAAAGACCTCCAAGATCATTAAGTTCAACCTATCACCCAACACCATCTAGTCAACTAAACCATGGCACCAAGTGCTACATGCAGTCTCTTTTTTAAATACTTCCAGGGATGGTGACTCCACCGCTTCCCCGGGCAGCCCATTCCAATGGCAAATCACTCTGTCAATGAAGATTTTTTTCCTAACATCCAACCTAAACCTCCCCTGGTGCAGCTTGTTACTGTGTCTCCTCTTTCTGTCACTGGTTGCCTGGGAGAAGAGACGGACCCCCATCTGGCTACAACCTCCTTTCCGGTAGTTGTAGACAGCGATAAGGTTCCCCCTGAGCCTCCTCTTCTCCAGGCTAAACAACTCCAGCTCACTCAGTCACTCCTCACAGGGCTGTACTCCAGCTCCCTCACCAGCTTTACCCTTCTCTGGATCCTTGACTCCAACTGCCATATGAAGGATTCAGGCAGCAAGCATTCGCTCAACAACACATTCAATTATCTCTATATGTATCTACACCTGCCATCATTCCATATATATGTACCACCAAATAGATAGATAGATATATCCACCATCGTTGTAGCAACATTATAACACATCTTTCTTTTGGTCTCTATCAAGAACAGCCATGTGTCCTCTCAAGGACAATTCTGTACTTTCTGACCTCCTGCAGCATGGGCATGGAACATTTCCCAACTTTTCATTCTTATGGAGGGTTCACAATAGTTAAGCCACAATCCTGAGAAGTCCAGAAAATATCAACATTACTTGAAAGGTGAAAAGAATTCTAAGAAACTGCTGGAAATATTCAAAAGCATTGAATCTTGATTTATATAGCAAATTCAATTTCAAGACTCTGTTTATCTTGCCTGTCTTTTATACTGAGAGACAGCCAAAGCAAGGAGTATTTTATGGCCTGACTGAACAACATATTTAAGAACATAAATTGTCACACTTGCATGAGGCTGTTTTTTCATGGTTTAATACTTTTTTGAATCACAATATATTTCTGTCTTCTACAGTGCTGGGAAAGCCATTGGTGTTTTCTGCAATAATAATAGTGATTCCAAATGATCAAAGATCAGTCCTGTAGAACTGGACATAGGTGTGTAACAAATCTTTGCAAATATATACTTAAGAACAATATGTAGCACTTAAAAAAAATTGCACTTAAAATTAATTAAATCCCATTTAAATTGAATGAAGTGCTCTGAAAACTGTGCTTAAAAATGCAAAAAATATACCTCAGATTTTGTAAGTAAAATAATTCTCAAAAATGAAGCAAAATAATTTTTGAGTCTCATATTTTCCAGGTTTATTTACCATGGTGTTCTACAATGGCAGTATAAAAATATGTAATCTAATAGTCTAATAGTCAGACTGCTATCAGTCTGTGTGGGATCATTATTTACTTGGGTACTCAATTAAGATTTTTTTCATCTTAAGTCAAGCTAAAAGCATGTCTTTCCTACAATAAATAACAATGTAAGAGAAGAGATCTAAAGCAGAAACTTTGAATAAATATGTGACTGAAGATTATTTCTTTTATTAGCCAAATCATATTTTATTTCTTGTGTATTTTCCCCTTTCAGTTATTGGATATGAAGATTTTTTTGCAACCATTTTAATGAACACTCATGATAGTATGCAATGGAGCAACTATCCACTGTGTATGGTAATATCTCCATGGTAACAGATTATAAAACATAAGCAGAGCATTGTGATCACTATTTAGAAAACAAAGTGGTCAGACATGAGGAAATTGCAGTCCCAAGTAATTTAATTTCCTTTGGATTTCAACAATGGTATTTAAGCTTGGGCATACACATTCAATCCCCAAGTTTTGATTAAATATGTATATATTAATTAGAGAATTAATATAAATTTATACTAGATAAACATATCATAAAATTAATAACTTCTTTTATCATATTAATTATTCTGTCTTTAAGGTAAACACAACCTTATTTAAGGTTCACTATGAGCAAAATTATGCAAATTATTATATATTCTTATTGCAGTCAACTTTTCTGTGAAAACACTTATGCTTTTAGGGGGAAGCACTTATTTCACAGGATATATACCTTTAAGGTGAACTGCATACTGTAGGTTTGATCTAAAGCATAGTCACACACAAGAAAGCAGCAGAGGTCTCTGAATCCACGTAGCTTTTTGAGAATGCATGAGTAAGGAAAAGGATCTGATCAGACATTCCCTTAGTTACAGTTATGAGCTATTAATAGGAGGAGACCAAACACAGTATGATTTCAGTGGACTTTTAAGAAAATTGTCTTTATGTATGTTACTTAGCTTTCTGGAGTAAACTTGCTGGAAGATAAAAAGGTGTCAAAACTTTCTCTTCAGTTCATTGCCTCTCCTCTTCTCATGTGAGGAAAGGACCTACCATCTCTTCCTAACTGAAAAACTGCTGATATTTTTATCAGTAATATCTAGCCCACTTGATCCCACAGAGCACAGATTACAAGAATTACAAAAGGAATTATTTATATGAGTTTGCAGGATGAACCCATGCATTACACCAGTTCAGATGACTTGTAGGAAAAATGTATTTAGATTTATTTACACTGAAATAAGTAGTCTGAGCAAGAAGTTTAGACTAAATACCTAACTTGTAGATGCATACAGCTGATGAGAAAAATCTGTCTTTAGAAGTAAATTCATATTGTTGTAGGACATGGCCAACATAAGGAAGATGATTTGTCTTCAGGATCTACTATTTCTATATGACAAAACAAGCTCATAGAATCATAGAACAGTTTGAGTTGGAAGGGATCTTAAAGGTCATTTAGTTTCAATCCTCCTGCCATGGGCAGAGACCAGGTTACTCAAAGCCTCATCCAATCCAAACACTTCCAGGGATGAGGCATCAACAGCTTCTCTGGGTAATGACTTCCAGTGCTTCACTACCCTCACAGTAAATAATTTCCTCCTAATACCTAATCTAAATCCGTCCCCTTTCAGCTTGAAATCATTACTCCTTGTCCTATTATTAAGCTCCCTGATAATGATTTCTTTCTCATTTTTCATATAGCCCCTCTCTGAGTACTGGAAGGCTGCTATAAGGTCTTCTCAGACTCACTTCTAGGCTAAACACCAATTCTCTCAATCTACCCTCAAAATGGGCTCCACCCATTGATCATCTTCATGGCTCTCTTCTGGATCCACTCACAAAGGTCTATGTCTTTCTTATGCTGGGAACCCCAGAGCTAAACACAGTACTCCAGGTATGAGTACAATGTAGAGGGAGAGAATCACCCCCCTGACCTGTTGGCCACACTTGATGTACCCCACAATGTTAAAGGCTTTCTGGGCTATGGGAATACATTGATGCCTCATATTCAGTTTTTCACCCACCAATACCCCCAAGTCCTTCTCTACATGGTTGCTCTTAATCCACTTGTCACTCAGTCTGTATCTGTTCTTGGCATTGCCCTGATCCAGGTGAAGCACCTTGCACTTGGCTTTGTTGAATTTTACAAGGTTTGTGTGGGCCTACCTCTCCAGCCTGTCAAGGTCCCTGTGGATGTCATCCCATCCCTCAGGCATGTCAACTGCAACACACAGCTTGGTGTCATTGGTAAACTCGTTGAGCTCATTTTATATAGCTTTGAGTTACCTGACATAAATTCCAACCCAAATTGCATTCCATTGTTTGGGATTTTTTTTACAAATAAAAGGGACTACCTTGCAAAAGATTCATTCCTCTCTTGACACTTTGTGACTGAACGATTTGTGTCTAAATGTCTATTATTTCCTTCCTGCTCTATGTTTCCCTGCAGACCTCAATGTATATGGCCATGGACAAAAGAGCAGACAGAGTACTTACATTACATTTTTCTTGCTGTAGCCTGTTTGAATTAGAAGCAGCTTGAAAGATGCACCATTTCAAATAGTAGTTTATTTGCATTACTCGTACAAGTCCTCCAGCTAAATTTCCACACGGCACGCTGATTAAGTCCATGCAAATCTGTCCATGAAGCTTTTAAGCTTATTGAAACAAATAGTGAAACTAACAGACAGCAAAAGCTTCCTGTGCTGTGTATAACTCGATTTCCATCTTATCTTATTCTAAGTTCCATCAGTGAATGATCCTTTTAGCTATTTTCCTATCATCCTAAACTTCACGCATCGAAAGTTGAAACTCATAACTTCACTGATCTAAAAACTCTAGTTACCAAAACACATACAATATTTTAATTAAATTTCTTGTAAAATTGTACACATATTATCTGTTGTAATCTTAGAATGAGGAATGCTTTGGGCTCAACAAACGGTGGAAATGTTACCATGGACTGAATTCTGTACATGTTGCATTTTTTATATAATTAAATAACTTTTCTTATCTCTAAAAAAACATTTCTGATCCAGAAAATAACCTGTCCAAAAGCAAAAAGATCCTTGGTCAAATTCTAGCAATTCATTGTTTTGGAGATGCAACAATCCCTACTAGTCTCCATGGAATTGACAGAAACTACATGACCTTAATGAACGAAAGTGTACACTTTTTAATAGACGCACAGATTTTAAAGATCATTATGATCTCTTGCTATGAAATTCTACAGTAACCACCTATCACCATCTAACCTAATGAGGCATGGAAAAATTCCTTACCAAAAGGCCAAAATTGGTTTTAAGAGCGCAAGTCACAAGAACCCAGTGTTATCAGGCAAGATGTCATGGAGGTTATTGCCCTTAACCGCTATTTAATATCTTTATTTTAACTTACCCAAATTGAGCTTCCAATATTTATGTCTCCTTAAACTATATTTGTTAAACCCTCCCTGTAATAACAAAATCTTTACCTATCTATTGTAAAAATAAAACTCCACCTACTACAATCATACTTTCCGATGCACTATTTTGTTATTAGATAGTAATTTCTCAGTCTCCTACTAAAAAGGAAACCCAAATCATACCTAATAGTTTGTCCCAGGTTGGGAACTATAGGGTTAAAAAAGTCCTTTAGGGACTTGAAGATTGTTATTCAATCCCACAGTTCTGCTATCTCTTCATAAGCTCACGGCAAGGCCAGCTTGTTCTCCTTTCCTCCCCCTCCAGCCTTGTGTCGGGCAGGAGCCTCCAGAGGCTGTGCTTAGGCCTCTTGGATGGCGGAGGCATGGGGGCGGGGTGGGGAGGATTAGAGCACTAGGGATGATAGATTTAGTTTTGGGTTGGGGGAAAATTCAGGGGATTTGCTTATGGATTCTGTATCTGCTTTGTAATTTCTATCTCTAACACTCTCTCCAAATATAATTCTGGGTTTTTCTCCAATTCGTTTGAGAGCTTCACTCTGTCGGCTCTTTAAACCCACGACATAGTTTTATGAAAAGTTAGAAGTTAGTATAATTCTTCTTAAAAATGATGTTCAACTCACTCTTCACCATCTAATTTTCTCTGGTGTTTCTATTTACGATAGTTCATTCATTTACAAAGGTGGGTTTTCTTTTACTTAGTTTTATACACTCCGAAGATGCATACAACCATATTTGTGTTTGTGCATGCAGAATGTGCTCTTTGCACCCGTTTAAAGATATGTAAATAAATAAAACCAAAGAGGGGCCATACAATTACCTTCAGATGAAAAAAAGTGCCATATGTATCTAAATACAGCTGCTGTTGTATTTAGATCTAAATGTATGTATCTAAATACAGCAGCTGCAAATAGTCTGTGGGATTAGATAGATCCAAGATAAATTACTCTGCATTGTGCATCGTGTGCGTAACAGATCATTGGGGCTTTCTCATTCACTCTATCATACTGTACTATCCCTTATTGGCCCACATTATTGGTCCACATTGGTCCATATGTATCTAAATGCATGTATCTAAATACAGCAGCTGCAAATAGTCTGTGGGATTAGTTAGTTCTAAGATAAATTACTCTGCACTGTGCATCATGTGTGTAACAGATCATCAGGGCTTTCTGTATCACTGTGTATCACACTGTACTATCCCCTATTGGTCCACACTATTTTTTAAAGTAGACAGCCACATAACCAATACTGTTCATAAACCTCTCAAAATCTGCCTAAAGATCCTTTGGTTTCCAAAATTATGTGCACTGGTTTTTTTTCAGACACACTGGGAGGCTTATCATGTTGGCTGTCTTAAGTCTCTTACAGAGGAAACTACCTTTGAAACTGTATTGATATTCTATGAAGCTAAACTCTATTTCTTTTTGCAAGATCCATTAAATGATTTAAGCTATGTCTGTTACTGGACCCAAAAGATGCATCCCAGTTTCATTTCAGGTACATCTGGTCATCTCTTGACTCCATTACAAGGTAGGATCTAATCAACTATCAATCTTCCCCTAGCCCTGGGCAAACTTGCTGAAGAAAACAGTGTAGCAGGGAATGGATCTGAAAGTTTCTGCTTGTATATATGTATTACTGTAGTGTATAGTCAGGTCCAATTTTAGTATCTTGTATAACCAAAATATTTCAGTAGTTTGAGAAGTTTGCTTTTCTTTTTTTCCTGAAGAATTACTTTCAGCACAGTGGGCTGGGGTTTCTTTGTCAATCGATCAGAACAGATAAGAACCAGGACCCACACTGCTGAAGGGTAACGTAACAGCGATTCAGAACACCTCAGTGACCTCTGCCTAGAAAAGATTGTTTCAGAGTACAGTATGATAAAGGCTATATTGAACATGAGGGAGCTAACCCACACCACTGCAATACTTCATTAAAATAAGTGTTTGGGGGCTTTGTATGTCCCAAATGGAAAGTTTTGTTTCCCGTCAAATTAAAAGTTTCATGTTGTCCAAAAGTGCATTCCATTACATTTTGTATAATAAAAACAAAGAATTAAATTAGATTTTCTTTTCTCAGATAACTTTTACATTCACCAGCTAAACTAAAAAATCAGTTATGCATTCAGTCTTACTTGCAAGTTCATTAAAAATATTGGAGATTCTATAAAACACATTATATTTTCTATCCTCAGATGTTTGGTATTATTTTAGGCAGACATGTTTGAGTCTTATTTATCTACATTTCAACAGCTATTCTATTGTTTTGATAGGGATCAAAGTTAGACTGACAGCACTCAGTTTAATGGAAGTAGCAAGGTACACTGAATAGTGCATTTTTGTTTGGTTTAGGGTTTTTTGGTTGGGTTTTTTTTTTTTTTGTTTGTTTGTTTTGGGTTGCTCATTGTTTTGGGAATTTTAGTTTGGGGTTTTTGGGGGTTTTTTGTTTGGGTTTTTTTGTTTGTTTTGTTTTGTTTTGCTTTTCAGAAAGATGAACATAGTAATTTCCAGTGAAATCAAAGATGCTGGAAGTATTGGGAATCAAAAAGATAACATTTGTATATAGGATTTGGTGGTCTGTCATCGGGAATTTGGTAAAAGCATTAGCAGATCTGAGGACTTTAACAAACTGAGTAGGAATTTTAGATCTTTGCTTAATGATTGTATTGATACAACCTAAATTTAAGTGTTTAAAAGTGTTAAAGGACTGAGACATATTATTTGCTTTCTTTCTAGTTACCGAGACTAAGTGAAACTTACTTTATCTTGAGATATATCATTTCACTCCTGATATTTTCATGAGGATGCCTCTTCTTCCTCACTGATTGTACAGACAGTCTTGAGTCACCAACTCAGACGTGTCTAATTTTTAGATAAGAGCTTACTTTTTCTTATTTTTTTCTAAACTGATTTATAACTGTAATTATTTGGGTCTAAAGAAAGAGAAGTACATTCAGGCCAGCATGCCTGTGACAGCCACACAAGATGATGGCTTCCAAAATTTTATCAATTTACATATAATACTCATTGTGTATAAAGTTTTTGTTTGTACTTTTGCATCTGTTTATGGACAATCAAAATCAATATTATGTAGATGTATAATCTCTAACATTAATAAGAATAAAGGCTCTGATTTTACCACATAAATATATTTTATACATTGTGTAATGTCCTTTTACATTACTGACATATTTAAGAAACACATTTACTAACTTGGCAGCTGAAGAAAAAAATTCACACAACTGTTTTTCTAAAAGCACAAAACTTTTCATTGAGTATCATTTTGGGTGAAAATATTCTGTATTCTCTCATATATATTTCTTCAATTTTTATGTGTTATTAAGTTTTAAATGGAAAATATGTTCCTTACCAGGTCCTTCAAAAAACATAAAACCTTACCATACCAGACTACAAATTCTGAATGTATTTATATTTTTACCTTTGAGACATGTTTGAAAATAATGGGAAAAAAAAAAAAAGTGAAAAAAAAAATCAGTGAGGGTGTGCACATTAAAGGTAGTTTATTTGCAATACTACTCTTTCAAAGGGAATTGCTGTCAAACATCCTACTTATACATATGTATTTAATGTATTTTTTTTAAAGGAAAAGTGAAAAATATTGTTGATAAAGAGGATTTATTTGCCCTATTTGAAACCAGGGCTCAAAACTAATAGGTCTGTATATAAGACTATATTAATTTATTTATTTTTTGTAACACATGCTTATAATAAAGTAAAAAGGAAAAGTGTCTTTTACTTCAACAGCTGTACTGTGAGATATGTTTCACAATTACATCAGGGGAGTAAGGAGGAGTAATAATACTCCTTACATCTCTCAAAAGTTCATTGAACTTTGTATATGGGCAGAGAGGTGTGTGCATTAGCATCCTTGGAGGCTCATTTTCACATTAATGGCAGGCGATAACAGAAAATTCATAGCTGTGTAACTGCAATCTCACATTGAATTGTGAAGTCAAAGCTGAATGTCACCAGTAAATACACCTTTCTGTGGGGTAGGCAAAAACTAGTCAAAACATTTACAAGAATCATTCTTTTACATTTAATTCAAATGCTCTTTCATTTCTTCCACCTTTTTCCTTATTTCTTTCTTTTTCTCCTCCTTGCACTTTCTCCTGAAATTCTTCTGTTTCTGTGTTCCTCCTTCCTTTTATCCAAAATCTATTTCTTTGTGTTTCCAATAAACAAATCAGAAGATCAAATAAATAACAACATTCTTAGTGAAGCTGCAAAAGTTAGTTTGTGAGAGACATTCAGTTTAAATAGCATACAACTAGCAGGATAAGGAGACAAGACTTAACAGTATATGAGTTTTTAAACAGGAAACAGTAAAGAATTAAGGAGTAAGCCCTAGCAAGCAAATGGCTATGTGAAGCATGACTACATCCAGCACAGAGCTAAGGAATTTTGTTTGTTTGTTTGTTTTGGGTTTTTTTGAGAATGTACTAAAGGATATCTGAAAATTCAAAGCCTTTTGAATGTTAGATTCAGACTGGTGAGTTAGAATCACATATAGATGTTTTAGTCATCCATCCTTGATCTTGTATCCCACAGAGTGAAGTAAAATCTCAGAATCTCATTGTTTGATGAGAACGAAAGTGAATTACACAACCCTATGGCAAATTTTCCTAAATTTACTATGAAATAAATATAAATTTACTATTGAAACTATCATACAAAATAGTTCACTTTGATGACCTCTTTTCCTTAGCTACTTTACATAGATACTGGGTATGATTACTTAGCTTTTCTGTTATTTTTTATCCTGCTTTTTATTCTAGTCTAGCTGTTCCTCCCCTTCCACTCAGACTGTTCCAGTTCTTAATTGTGCTTACTTCATATTCCATTCAGGCCAGAGTGTGTGAGGCATTGTTCCATCTTTCCATAAGTTTGCTATCTTAAGAGCAGGAATCACTTTGACATTCTTTCCATCTATGACTGACTCAAGAGTTAAGAGCTTGGAGAAGGTAGCACTGAGCTCTTTGCAGCACTCTGCAAAGCTTTGGAATCATTGTCTTTTTTGGATGTAGTGTGAAAACGATGGCATGTGTAAGGGAAAAAAAATGGGGCATGATAATGGAAAATTCTTTATGACAGTGAAAGGAAACTACAGATTACTTTGAATCAAATTACTTCACAAGTTCCTTACTTAAAATGTGTCAAATCATTTTCACAGTATATAGCTTGAGTATCAATGAAAAAGCAGTAGGAATCAGCCTATATTCATAAATGCTTTAGTTCTCAACTGCTCAACAACACACCCTGAAGGGAACTGCATTCAAGGAAATTATTAAACTGAGTTACGATTCCTTCATATTATTCAGTGGAGTTTTGATAAACAAAAATACCAAAGCGTAGTTACTTCCTGCAGTACAGTTTAAGGTTTATGTAAAAATATAAGATATAACGTCCTAAATATATGTATGAGCTGTACTTGTCAAGAATATATTACACCATTACTACTATGTTTCAATATAACTCTTCTGAAAACTACTAAATAAATAAATCATGTAATTTTTTCTTAAGCTTTGTTAGGTTGTTTAGTGTATTTAACAACAAAGCTGCTGAGACAGAATCAAACTGTAGGGCTGTTTTTAGTTCAACATTAATTGCCAGATAGGTATCTTGTAAGTTAATTTAGATCTTAATACTGCCTGATAATGAAAAAATAGATCACAATAATAACAACAACAGGAAAGTTATTATGATAACATTAATTATTATAATCATGTCTCTCAGTATTAAAATCATGCATTGGTATTAAAATTTTGCTATAGTAAGGTCAGCTTTATTGTCTTGTACAAGTCTTTGCAACATGAAATTTAAAGCGGCGGCAAGAAAGCAACAATGAAAGAATGTCTCATGCTAATAAAGCGTTTTTCAACCAACAAGTAGCTAAAGATGAAAAAGTGACTGATACATGTTTCCTGAGCATTATAATAAGTTAGTAAATTACTCTACAAAAGAAAATATAAGAGAGAAAGTCTTCCAAGTTGCAGTTGTCCTTTCCTGAGTCTCTGAGATGCTTAGACTAATTTAAGTCTCATTATGCAACATATTTGTTTAGGAACTAAGAGTATTAAGGTGCTCTTTAAACTAATTGCTTCTAAAGAACACAGAATTTTTCTCTGAGTAACATAATGAAGCTTTATGAGATAAATCAGATTCAGCTTAAAGCCACAGAACATACTGCTTTCTTATTCCAGTTAAAAAGGACACAATATTGCTGTAAGATCTTTTGTTTTGAAATTATTGCTTACAGCTAAACTCAGTGTTAAGTACAATTTAAATATATGATGTTCCATTGTACTTACATTACAGTAAGCAAATATAAATAAAATTACTACAAATTGAACAATTAATAACATTCATTTCAGAGACATTTCATCACTAAATATTGTTTCCCTGCCAAACTAGACATAAAGTATTTAATTTTCAATGACAACACCTGCTCCTACCTGTAAGTGAAATGAAAAAACTGCCAAGGAGCAGTTTGGGAATTACCTTGCAGCCTTCCTCCATAACACTGGAAACCAACAATCTCACGGAATGAAAAATACCACTGTAGTATATGTCTGCAATCAAATTGAAACCCTCATTGTGATGTCTGACTTCCCACATTTTTCTTTATTATTTTTCTTTAGCTGACAGATGGTTCACTACTTGAAGTAAAGACGTACTACATCAGTGCCAACACCCCATTCTGACAAGGATAGTAAAGTGAAACAAACATTTATATATGAAAACTCCTCTGATTTCAGCTGGTTTTAATTTCAAGGCCTATACTCAAACTTTCACTTTCCTAAATATGGGACTGCAAGGATATTAATGAAAGAGGAAAGATATTTTAAGACTTAATAAAACATATAGTTCAAAAAACAAACACACATTTGCACATACAAATTACTTCTGCTTCACAGAGCAAATGTACCTCTGGACAACAATGTGTAAGGTTTATTTTGGGTTCACTCCCTATACATGCTGTTTTCTAATTCCTTCGACTAAAAGTGTTATCTGCTACCTCAGCATGACTTTCTGATAAAATATTTGCTAAAGTTAACAGCTGTTTTCCTCAAGAGAATGAACACTAGACAGAGTCAGAGAGTCTTAAAATAAGACCATTAAGATGTTATGCAATATTATCCTATGTGAATATTTCCATAGTTAGATATACTGTTCAGCTGAGTACATAGCAATGATCCTCTCTTTTGCTCCTGTCTAACCAAAAACCAATACATCACCAAGTTCTGGGTATCTCAGTGCTTCTTCAGACAGTCTTATTCATAATAAAGTAATAGCCAAAGTGCGGCAAACAATTTAACTTAGCAACTCAGCTCCAAAACCATAGGATTTCATTAATTTATTTATTTATTACCATAGAATTTCATTCATTTATTTAAAAATATGTATACAGCGCTAAATATGACTTAAATGTACAGGGCTCTCCTAGAAGAATCCATACTACTAACTGACTCACCTAAAGTTCCTCCTAAAGGCATAGATGAGAGTTGTGTTCCTAAATTGTGATTCTCAAGTGTCAATGTGCTGAATGCAGAATGTCTAACTCACAAGCAGGAAAAGGAAGAGAAGGTGTGGTGGGAGTTCTGCCTCATGCGTGAAACAAGGCAGACATCCCCTGTCACACATCTAAACCTTCACATCTAAATTCCTGTGTTGCACAGCTCAGTTTTTACCCTTTTCCCATACTTTAATGTCAACTTTTACTTTTTTGGCTGTGCAGAGGCCCAGCTTAGCAGGGGATGTCTTTTCTCAGCAGCTTATAGCTACTCACAGTAAATAAGAAATTCACAAGCTCTGAATTCAAAGTAGTCAAATCTACTCAGGCTGAAGAGAGTCTTGAAACCATTGATAGGTTTGTTGTAAGTTAGACGTGCTCTGAGCATTTTAAAAAATCAGGAAATTCAGAAATTCTTGAAACCCTAGATGAAAGAAACATACATCTATATTCCCAGCAAACAGCCCAGCAACATTGGTGTTTTACGCATCCAAGCAGTTTAAAGAGTGTCTTAAATCTTCCTTCGTTCTTACAGCATCTAAAGACATTGATTATCTAGTTATGATCACAAAACACCCTCAGGAAAAGTATATTCACCATTGTGTTACACAAACTGTAAATTATTTTAGCATTCAGCTTGTCAAGAGGAGAGATGCCGCTATAAACACGCACTGAAGCAACACAAAAATTGTAGAGCATTTGGGATTAGGAATAATTCAGGAATTTGTACTAGTAAAGACATTTTATCATTAAGTAGAAACTGCATGGTCTCTAGACATGGTCTGTATACATTCTCCCTTAATAATCCCTGGTAAAATGTTAGAGTGCTGGTGCATTACAAAGACCTTATCTACAATAGCAAGAAGCAAAAGAAGTTCAGGAAAGTCAAATACTGAAATCACACAAAAATAGGACTAGGTTTGAAGAGGTGAGGGAGTTGAAAACGGATAGCTCATAATTCAGGGTCAGGCACTTCTTATTTTTAACCTACAGGCTGAAATTCTATTTTATGTCATGGAAAAGATGAATAGTTCCTTCAGGGGGGTACCTAAAAATTGTTTACTGTTCTCATCACTTTGCCAAAGTTAATACTCACACCACATAATGTATTACCTAGCAGTCTAGAATTATTGCTTTGCAGCAATTTCATAGTGCTTACTTCAAAAGAAAACATGATACATGCCACATAGAGGATGAATGATGACAACGACAAATAAAAGATGTATTAGCAGTATTTTGAATTACAAAAAGTTGCAGTCTACTCTCTTTTGTCCTGAACTTGTCAATAACGTATTAAGGCCTCTTTAGCAATTTCTATTTATAATTATAGGAGACATTTAAATGGATGCCACTGTACTTTAAAGCATTTCAATATTTAAATTAAACTTACATTGAAGATATATGAAAAATGGACATATAGACCCATTAACTGATCTTCTAAAGTTCAAGTAGAAAATCTGTAAGAGACCAGGACACTGAATGCAATTTTTCCAAATCCTGTTTTGGAGATTTCTTTCATCTACCTTTACAGTTGATTAGTTGTCTCATTTCCCCACTTCTTACCTTTCAGCTTAGAATTTACATTGTCTGAAAATAATTTAATAAAAAAAAAAAAAAAGCAACTGTATGAAATGATTGCAACCAGCTTCACAACTTAGAAATTAAAATACTTTAGTTGTTCTCTCAGTGAGCTTCACATATTAAGAAGTACCTCCACTAGTTACGACTAAAACTGCTTAAAAGAGAAGTCTTTTAACTCTATACTCTCCCTGCCTCTTTTTTTTTTTTAAAAAAAAAAAAAAAAAAAAAAAGAGCAGCCAAATAGCAGCCAAAATTCAATGTCTTATCTAATTTGAATCTTCATCAACATCATATGGCATGCTTTGTGCAAAATAACACTTCATGGAAATCATTTCATGTTGATTTAAGAAAAGAAAAGCAATTAATCATCCTCTGTAAGAAATGTTCTGCATTCCCTGTCACATGCAATTTTATCAGCTGTACTGAAGCCAAAGTACATTCTGAATTTCACACTTCAGGCTCTCTGGATTACAATGAGCTGTATTCTGATCATTTGTGTTTCAGCATAGGTTTTAAAACTAATAGAATAATACAATGCAATTACTACTCACTATCAGTTTCACATTTTATTGCCCTTTCAAATGTGCCTTGATAAAGTGCTGGAAAATCTAGGATGGGATTTTCTGATGGCAAGTATAGTCAAGATTTCCTGCTCTTTTCATGCCTGTGGGTTATCAACTGAGTTTCCATTAGGAACAACATTTAGAAACTGCAGATAAGTAGGGTAGGATATTTTCAGAAAACATAAAAATCCATGTAACATCAGATAACCCACAGGCTGTGTTAATCAGTATCTCTGATCACCACTGTTTACATATCTATTTTTTATGTGTATTATAGATAAAAAATGCATGGATAAGTATAACTAAAGCACATAACAGCAGTTTATTGTATTAACTCCTATTGTATGAACTCTTTCCTGTTTTTTCCCTGGAAGACATATACAGACCTATAAACAGAAATAGCTAGTATCTATTGATTCATGAGCCTAAATTATATATCAGCATCCAAGGTAACAGTATTGTTATGAGTATATTAAGTTCATTTACTAATTGACAGTTAGTAAACTCTAGTAGAAAGCTGTGCTGAAAACTGGGGGTTTAGAATTTACAGAAAAACTATTGAATTTTTTTAGGAACTAAAGACTTTAGGATAAAATATTAAAGGAAATAAGGAGTTAAACTTTACTCAAGTAATTTACGCAAACTACAAAGGCAAGAAAAGGCAAAATACTACTGTAACAAAGGTTATGGAAACGAGAGTGAGAGGACACACTGGTTTTACAGCACCAAAAGGAGATTTTGACGACGGTTGCGATAGGACAGGCAGTCAGGAGCAGGTCTTCCAGGACTTTAAGCACATCAAGGACCTTGGAGTAACTTGGACTGGGGGATATGAAGCATCTTAGAACTGGTCATTTCCTAAAGCCTTGCATTTTGTGTTGTGCTCTTTCCAGTTCTGTAGAACAATTTTTTTGTGCGTTTCATGCAGGTAATTGCATGTATACAAATAACTAAATCTTTTCTCCAGAGACGCACAATCCCTATATGTGTATTTCTGAAAGGCAGTTTTGATCAAATATCTGGTTATGAACTAAAACTGGTTTTGAGGTATGCTGGGACAATATGCATATCGAGACTGCTTTTTCCCCAAAATACTGTTGGTCCTTTTTAACTACTTTTCCTTTGCATTCCTAGAAGCCCCAGTGCAACCACTGGTCCTTAGAAAACATTAAAGACACCTCATGAATGTGGGCATTGAGGACACACGCTTGAATGTCTCAGATTTTACGGTGGCAGAGCAGATCAGGAGACAATTTGGAGAAAACCATGACTTCTTTCTAACCTATTTGCCAACAGAAGACAGGGTAGGATGGCTGAGGATGATGTAAACACAGGACTCATTTAAACATCCTATTGGGATGCAACTGGGGATGCAATCAACTCTATGAGCTGGAAATAGCTGTCATCCCACTTTCAGTAAGTGACTGCCAGCATTCAGGCCTTCTGTTCTCTAAATTTGTCCATATTATATCAATCTCACGTGGTGCTTAAAATGTCAGTAGCACCAGGAGTTAGGCTGCCTCAGACCTATGGACAATATAGAACTGATAATGAATTAAAAAAAAAAAAAAAAAAAAAAAAATCAGGGAACATAACAAAGGCAGAAGCATGATGACAAATAAAATTCAGTTTTGACACAGGCACAGTATTGCCCATTTGTGCAACATCCAATCTTTCCTTAAACATCTCCAGGGATGGCGACTCCATCACCTACCTTGCAGTCCATTCCAGCGTCTAATTACCCTTTCTGTGAGGAAGTGCTTCCTAACATCCAACCTAAACGTTCCCCAATGCACCTTCAGGCCATGCCCACTCATTTTGTTACAAGTTACCTGGGAGAAGAGCACAACCCCCACCTTATTACAACTTCCCTTTAGGTAGTTGCAGAATGTGACAAGGTATACCCTGAGTCTACTCTTCTCCAGGCTAAACAACTCCAGCACAGGACACTTCCCAAACCCAATCTTCTACACTTTCAAATCCCAAGTGAAATTATACAGCTTCTGTAGATTGTAGAGTAAGACATATCTTTCATGTAACAAATGCAACCTTGTCAAATGTACAGTCATAAAATTTGAAGACATGCAGGGTTTCTGCACACTACTATAGACTACCTATACATTTCATAACTTTTTTTCAAGCTTATTACATTTCTAGACTCATGACTCTATCAATGAAAGTTTTTCAAACTTTACTTTCCATTAAATCTTTTTAATTAGGACAATTAAAGTTTAAGAGGGATGGGGGATCTGTGCGAGAGAGTCTAATGGAGACCTACAAAGATGATTAGGGGACTGGAGTGCATGCCTTATGAGGAGAGGCTGAGGGACCTGGGGCTTTTTAGTATGGAAAAGTGAAGATTTAGAGGGGATTTAAATGTTTATAAATATCTGAGGGCTGGGTGTCAGGAGTGGGGGGACAGGCTCTTCTCACTTGCTCTCTGTGATAGGACAAGGAGGAATGGATATAAGCTGCAGCACAGGAGGTTCCACCTCAACGCAAGAAGGAACTTCTTTACTGTAAAGATCACAGAGCACTGGAAAAGGCTCCCCAGAAATGTTGTGGAGTCTCCTTCTCTGGTGACTTTCAAGGCTCATATGGATGTGTTCCTCTGTGACTTGAGCTAGATTATGGTCCTGCTCTGGCAGGGGGGTTGGACTCAATGATCTCTTTGGGTCCCTTCCAACCCCTAACATCCTGTGATCCTGTGTAATATTTGATTATTTCATATTCATACTCTTAGTGGCCAGCTGGGTTTAAACCAGAACACTAATCAGTACTCATTCAGGCAAAAATATTTCCTGTACATATTTTCTATAAGTTATTTTAGAAGCATAAGATGCAACATCACTGTAACTGAAATTAAAACAGAGAGGTTTATAATTACCTACCAAGTAGAGTGCACTCTAATCGAAAACAATGACAACAATAACAACAATAACAGCAAAAGGTTTATTAGTTTAAGTACAACTTATTGCTCAATATTGCAGGAGGTCCTATGTGCAGTGTTTTCATGCAGCTGTATAAATATAAGCAAAGAATTCTCAGTTGTGCCTGGACAATGTAACTATAGCAGAAAAATCTATTCCAGTATTCAGCAGAGTGTATTGTAGGAAGGAATATAAGAAAAACAAATTTCCAGTATCAGAGATATGAATCATCTTGGACATGTACACAAGTTCAGTGCTTCCTTGAAATTTAACTAAATAAATGAGTCTATGGAATCTAATTCTGGAACGGAAATCTCACAATGATACACAGTTTTTCAAAGATGTGTGAGATGGCTTTTTGCAGTACAGCAACAAAAGCTGGAAAGAGCCTCTCAAGTAGGATTTTTTAGAATTTTCGGTAGTAGTTAGAACTGAGACTGTGAATTAGAAAATGTAAAAAACCAAACATGAATTCATCTGAACATTTTTAGATCACAGAGATTTTTTTTGCAATTCTATTTTGCATCTGGGGAAATTTTCATCTAGTTCCTGTTCTTGCCATGTTGATATATACTTATAGAATTAAATACTAATTTTGGGATAAATTCTGACAAATAAACTGGAGTTTGTAAATTTACTGTACATTAGTAGTTCTAGTGACTAATCAATATTTTTCATTTATTCAACAATTTAAAATGCAAATCTCTTTTTACCTTAGTGATTTCTCTCACTTAATCTAAAAAGAGTGCTGTGTTGATGAGAATATGAAATGCCCCTGTGAAATTGAAAGATTACAGAAGTCCAGCTTGAGCATGACAGTATTATCAACCTTATGCCTCAAACTTACGATTCAGACCCTGAAAATCAATTATAAGTTCTTATATAACATAGTGCTTTGTATTTGCCTTCTGGCTTTTGAAATGTATTTCCAACTCTTTCGCTGTAATGACTGCTATAGCTTTCCTCTTGATAGATTTTATTGCAGTTCTGTGAATCCTCTCTTATTTGTCACTATCTCTATGGCAATATATGGACTGAAGTAAACAAAACAGTACTAAAGTAACACAGATTAGGTTCTATGATGTTCATATAGCATATGTAGCCTCAAAATGAAAATTAGTCTGTGTCATAAATTGGATACTATTCAACCAAAAATGTAGATCCATCTTATCATCTTCACTTCTAATTCTTTTCCTGTGTCTTCTATTTGACACATTTCTCTCTAGCAACGTACATATACTCAACAATTATATGTTGTCTTCTGCTTCCATTTTAAAGCTAAGTTGTTTTGGTTGTTTTTTTTTTTTTGGGGGGGGGGGGGGGGGGTGTTTTGATGGTATGTTTTCTGTCTATTCTTCAACTACCTTTGCAATTTCTCTTTGGTGATGTAACTTCGGGGATTCACGTGGAGTGTAACTGATATGTAATCTATAACATGTTTTTTCTCTCATACAATAAATGAAAAAGACAGAAATAGATCATGGGAGGTTTTTTTTACAAGTCTTGTTTTCTTCAAAGTCATTTTAGCTTTTAGAAATGCAATAAAGAAATATCTGATAGCATCAAAAATGGGTTTTAAATTAAAACATTGATAAAATTAGGTATTTAGTATTTCTTCTCTTGATATCTATTGCATCTATAATATTTACTATTTTCTTCCTTCTTAAGTGAATCTGAATGTGAATCGTTCCCAACCAAGACTTACTAAAACACTTCTCTACAGTGAATATTAACAGAGTTACATTTATGGGCAGGTTACAGAAATAAGACACTCATGATTGAGACCTTACATTATTACCTATGTATAATGACATTTGAATGATTTGCAAATGAACCCAAATTCATGGAATTTAATTTTTCTCTTTCAATTTCTACTTCATTCTTTACCATTCAATTAGTACTTTATAGCAGTGTTACCAGTGACATGGGCCAATTCAATGAATTCTTCTAAATGCCCTGTAACTATGCACTGTTTCCAGTTTTAA
Organism: Ramphastos sulfuratus; assembly: GCA_013399055.1. Taxonomy (NCBI): domain Eukaryota; kingdom Metazoa; phylum Chordata; class Aves; order Piciformes; family Ramphastidae; genus Ramphastos; species Ramphastos sulfuratus. Next base: position 14,348 of record WBNM01021393.1, on the reverse strand, counting down.
ATTACAATATGTTCTCAGGGTGTGCCTGATATTATATTCAAGTAGAGGTCTCTTCAACAACCACATCAAAGGTCAGCTCTCATTCCCATGGTAACAAATTAAATGAAAACATTAAAATTAATTCACATGTATTAATTTTAATGTGTAAACCTAAGGTTAAAAATCAGAATTGTTACACTGTCCATACTTTTTGGGAGTTATTATCAATTAACCATGTTTATTTATGGAATTTCCCTTTAAAACACTGTTGGATTTTTTTTTCCCAATTGTTGATATAATTCACTGTTTCCCATCAGCTAAAACTTCAAGGTAATTATCACAATTTGATAGGAATAAAACATCAGGAACATAAGAAGTTTTGTTACAGTGGGATTCTTTAACTCAGCAATGAAGCTCGTAAGAGAACGGAAGCACAGTATTCTTAATAATTGTCCTATATTTCTGAATTTCATTCTCACCAGATATCTGTTTAGGAATTAACGTGCCAAAAGTTAGAAATGCGAATGGTCCACATGCTGATTCAGATCTCACTTGAGCAATACAAGATCATGACTAGTCAGACACTCACAGATGTATAGAGAGCAGGAGATCCCAAATATGAAGAAATGTTTCAATTTACTGTAAAAAATGAGTTATAAGAAGTAAAATAGTAGTAATGTGTCCAGCAGCTCAAAGTCTGAAGTTGGATTGATTGTACAGCATTGCACTATCCCTCCATCTTAGCCCTCTAATGTTACTCATGCAGTTTAACATCCAAGTACCAAACATAGTTTGGCTTGCAGACAGACAAAAGAAATACAAACAGGGCAAAAGCAGATGGCATTCCAAAGGGTGGAAAATACATAGGCAGAAAGGGGCTTATTATAGTATGTCTGAACCAACCTGCTTTTTCACATGCACAGGGAAAAATAATCATTCATTACTTGGTCTGTGCAAGGGGTGGAGAAGATGGCAACTACACAAATCACATCATTACAGAAACTGACTCTGACTATACCATACGTAACACTAATAGGTTAAAAATATTAACTCAGGACCATTAGTGTCATTTTTTTTTGTCAAGACTGGAATTAATAAAGTATAAAATGATTAGCTAGGTGGAGTGGCTGACACACCAGAGAGTTGTACTGCCATTCAGAGAAACTTAGACAGGCTGGAGAGTTGGGCAGGGAGAAATTTAATGAAGTTCAACAGGGGTAAGTGTAGAGTCCTGCACCCCATCAGTATGGGATGGGGACTGACCTGCTGGAGAGCAGTAAAGGGAAGAAGGACTTGGGAGTCCTGGTGGATGGAAAGATGGCCATGAGCCAGCAGTGTGCTCTTGTGGCAAGGAAGGGCAATGCTATCCTGGGGTGTATTAGAAGAGGTGTGATTAGTAGGTCGAGGGAGGTTCTCCTTCTCCTCTGCCCTGGTGAGGCCTCATCTGGAGTATTGTGTCCAGTTCTGGGCCCCTGATGTGATATTAATAATTGATTAAGAATTATGATTATTTGTAAGAATATTAATNTGAATTCAAAGCTTTGTGCCTCGTGTGACCACGCAGGCACATTGAGGGGCTGCACCAGACACCTGATACATGGTACTAAGCTCCTAGCCTCAAGGCTTTGCTTGCTCAATCTACTCAACTCCCAGACACACAACAGGAGGAGGAGAGCAAGGGTTTAAACCGGCCTGGCAGAATTTATGCCCTACCAGGACAGCCCCCCAGCTCAAGAAGGACAGGATGCTGCTTGAGAGAGTCCAGTGCAGAGCCACAAAGATGATTAAGGGAATGGAACATCTTCCTTATGAGGAGAGATTGAGGGAGCTGGGGCTCTTTAGCTTGGAGAGGAGATGACTAAGGGGTGACCTCATTCGTGTTTATAAATGTCTAAGGGGTGAATACCAGGAGAATGGAGCCAGCCTCTTCTCAGTGATGCCCAGTGACAGGACAAGGGGCAATGGGTGGAAGTTGAGGAACCTGAGGAAGAATTTTTTCAATGTGAATGTGACAGAGCACTGGAACCAGCTGCCCAGGGAGACTGTGGAGTCTCCCTCCCTGGAGATATTCAAGAACTGTCTGGATGTGTTACAGTGTGATCTGCTCTAGGTGATCCTGCTCTGGCAGGGGGGCTGGACCAGATGATCTATCGAGGTCCCTTCTAACCCCTGACATTCTATGATTCCATGATTCTATGATTAGAGACCAAAGCAAAATCATAAAAATTTTGTTTAAAAATAGCCACTTCTTTCACTGTATCTCAGACAATTTGCATCACAGGAAAATTATGTTTTCCTATATTTCCTAACCATGGACAGACTTTTTCTTTAAAATCTCATTGTCAGGCTAAAACATCTATGACCAGGTCAGATGGGATGAAAAAGAGTTTCACTGAATGGAAATATTCAAGACCACTTGAATTTTTAATTTCCTAATCTGTCCTCATAGTAAGTAGATATATTTTCCTTTAAAATTCTAGGTTTGTAAAATGTGTAAATATGGACTTCATGCTACCATCACCCCAAGAAGGACATAAGAGGGAAAGTGGGTACATATTTTGAATGCTACAGTGCTTGAGAATGAAAAGCAAAGAGGGCAGAACAATCGAGACTACACCATGGGAAATAATTAGCTTTAGCCCAGATTAATATAGCATTCTATCTTTAAGAGATGTGCTAATGTCAGTCCCCAGGGGATGGCTAAGGATAACCTAGATTAAAGAATATCCCTCCTGGAAAATGGGACTCAGGAAAAATAAAAATTAAAAGATGACATGGGACATACCTAGGCAATGACCCCTGACCCTCTTTGGAATCCAAAATTCAGGCCTTCGGTATTTTCATTTTTTGGTAAATGAGTTTATGATTTACTGACTTACATTCTCTTGACTCTATATGAAATTACTTTGTCAATAATAAATCACAGGTTGTTGCCGGCATTTGAATAGAAATGTTCTGGGTTGCCATGTACTCTTCAGTAATAGGGAGTGAAAAGTATAACATTTCTTCGGTATGCTGTAATAGGTGTCTTAATAAGTCCCTACCTACAAGGACAATATGATAGATTGCCCCTCTTCCAAGTTTATGAGAACACAGAGATCAGGAAAAGCACTAGAATTACAACACAGGTTAGACACTTGATACTTTTGAGATGTGTGCATAGGGCTGCACGTCATCTTGAATTAGACTTTCTTCTAGTATCTGCAGCTAATTCAGGCATTCCTGTCATATTTCAAAAATATCTATAAAAAGTATCCTTACTGATGTGGCTGAGAAGATAATCTCCACTGTGATAGATATATAGGGATCAAGATCCCACACAGATCTTTGTACTATAAAAAGCACACATATTTCAAACGCATTTGTTTGCTTTTCTTGACAGGTAGGTCCCTGCCAGTAAGGTACTGGTCAGACCTCCGGTTAAGCATCTACCATGCTAGGGCAATTATTTTATGTAGTTTGTGTATGCCCTTCTAATTGTCACTGAGATAATAGAAAGAATACCTTGTGAAGCTATCTCAGACTGCTTTAAAGAGCTTCGTCTTATTCAGGTAGATACCAATTCCTTCACACACCAGAAGTGCTGACAAAACTGCCATGCCATCAATGGACATCCATCAAATGGTTTTTCTGTTAAGTAGACTGAATAGCTTTAGGACAGAATACAAGTCCTGCAACTCAGGAGCTGCAAATCTCTTGAGAAGACTGTTGACAGATGCAACACTGAAGCAAAATGTCATCATTTTGTATGTGAAATAGATCTTTACTAAGATTATTTCAGCCCCCACAACCACCATTTTTTTTTTTTGTTAATGAAGAAATCTCTGAAAATAAAGGTTCTTCCCTTGAAATTTAATAAAAACTCTTCTACCAAACCTAAAGGGAAAACAGCATTCATATCTTTTATAAGCTTTCATGAAAACAAAGATCATTTTAGATGTTGTAAGATAAAAAGCATAGCTAGGTTGCTACCATACATAACTTTGGCTGTTGAAATGTACTCAGCTCTTTTGACCTCTAATTAATTTCTTTGGTAATGCCTCTTAAAGTCTACTTAGCTCAAGAATAGCTCAAATACGATAAAGGTCTGAAGGACTGGCTCATTGCTAGATGGACAGAGCTTAAAACATGCAAAATACATCAGTAAGATTCATATTGAAAGGGGACTTTAACTAAAAGTATTAATTTCAAAGAGGAGTAATGTTTGATTGTGACAGACATACAAAAAAATAAAAGTTGTGAATTTTTCTTCTGTGATGCATTGAGGCTAAGTTTAAATTAACATTCTCAATGTGTTTAGGGTGATTAACATTACGCTGCCACATAATAAGAAGCTAATGTTTCCATTACTGTACTGATAAATATTTTTAGAGTTTTAGATCTTAGTATCAGCTGTTGGGCCAAGTTAAAGCTTTAGCTTACTTGGTATCAAAATAATTTTAATGACATTTCTTTTAAATTTTTACTTTTCAAGAAAAATTGCAGGATCTGAACATTTACACTGCAATAAATCCTGGAAGACACAGACAGCTTAATTTAAAACATTCAAAAGAAGCACAGCTACTAGCTATTTAACTATATGCCCACTGATTATTTAACAGAAGCATCTATTCCTTATGTAAAACTGCAAAACCCCTCCTTTTGCTACCCATTGATGTCTATATATCTCATTTTCAATTTGTCATTTGATAATATGCAGTTGCACGTTTTCACTTTAACCATTTACAGCCTTTTGGAGGTTAAAACAAAAGCAGTATAAAATGTTCTATTTCAATTAAATATCAAGTAATACTATGATCATTCAATTAGTATGATATTCATCAGAGCTTTCTGTTTGTCTGAATCTTCAGTATGCTGCACTGCAATGATGAAGATTCAAAGTCTTCAGGTGAAACTGGGAAAATCACATGAAGGGGCTGATGGAATGGGAATGTTGCTCTGTTACTCTGTGTATCTGTCTTAAAAGTGTTAACTACTTGCAGTATTGAATACACAGGAGAATTTCTTCCTTGAGACAGAAAGTAAGTAAGATGCATTGATATTCTGAAATGTTTTGTGACATAGAGCCTGTCCAGACACCTTAGAAATCAGATTCACCCCAAGAATGCTTTCAGTTTTCAAGAAACAAGTCACTCCAGTGCAGTACTTGTTCTTCTCAACAGCAGTAAATAAGCTTTTTTTTTTTTTTTTTTTTTTTTTATTAGTAAAGTTGCACTGCAGTAAATTATGTCTTTCAAAACTATTGGCTTTTGCCTTAAAGGTTACACTGATCTGTTTGCTTCATATCTTTTATATGAGTAGTTCCACAGTCAACACAGGATAGCTGAAATCCCAATAAACAAGGGTGGTGACCTTTCGTTAGTTGTAAACATGAGGCAAACTCTATCAAATATTCAACAAATTCTCTTACAATAGCACCTGTGTTCTGATCCCAAGAGGGAATTTGAGAGCAAGCAGATGGATGAGGCACTCATATCAAAATACATTCCCAAGAAAGAGATCAGTGCAGAAACGTCGACTGAGATTTTATTTACTGTTCACTCAGTGAGTTGCACAGAGAACAGGAAATTGAAAACACAGATGTGATGGGAATTATAAATGAAAACACCCAGTAAAATGCAATATGCAATGTATTCAATTTCAGTTCTCTGTGTACTTACGATATACCGAGGCATTGGCAATATCAGCTTTCTTAAGATATTCTGCCTATCAGCAGCTTATATATCATCATCAGACCTCCTTGTTTCCAAAAACAGAGTAGAACTGAAACAGTTACATCTGCAACAAATAGCATTTTCCTTCACTTTTGGCCTTCTGTGACTCTAAACTATTCTACCCTGAGAAAAGGAAAAAAAACTTCCTCTAAAGTTCCTTTTGAAGTTCCTGAATTTCATTGGGGACCTTCTGAACTAAAATGAGTATGCTTGCTTTTGGGTATAATATTTATAGCTCTTTATAAACACCAGAATTCAGGAAAAAAAAGGCAAGCTGTTTTACAGGAATACCTCCTGTGCCTTTGCACTTGAAATCCTATTCTAGATAGCTCTTATGTGGTAGATATGAGTTGCAGAACACTGTTGTACTGGGTTAGGGTGGATCCCTCCCCTGGTAGAATAAACTCACCACAATACAGATTTTGTTTTTTCGTGAAGTCAGAAAAAAAAAAAAAAGAGAGAAATTGTATTTCTTATAGTTTAAACTAAATATAACAGTACAGGGACAATGTAACTACTACAGGAATATAATAACCTGAAGGAAGATGTGGAAGGGGTCAAGTGGTGGCGAAGCAGCAAAAGCAGCAGCAGCCAAAACAGCGGCAAGGGGAAGATAGCAGCAGGCACAGGCGAAGCAGCAGGAGCAGCAAGGGGAAGGTACAAACTGTGCTTCCAGACATAAAGCTCTTGATGCTCCAATGAAATTATATTAACTTATCCATTGTTGCCATTATATGGCTTACCCCTAGAATGCTCGACTCAGAGCTTCCACTTCTAAGTTTCTCTGTTCTGAATTTTTTTTATGTCTGAGGTAGGAACCTAACTCAAACAGCCACAACTGTGAATCCAGTAGTCACTGATGCTAAAACCATCTCCACTGAATTCAATATCAGAGATCATTGAGTCAGCTCCTTGTTCATTCATGCAGGTCTCCTGCCTCCTCTACTTGATTTTTTACTCAAAGGAATGCACCTATCTTGAACTTGGAAGAACTTGAATAGTAATCAACTGTCTTGCCCCACCTACAGTCTTAACCCACAAGATTCCTCCAAGTAGGTCTTTGCAGTCCTTCTGAAGGTTGGGCTTGCATCCTGGGTTAACACAGTCCACTGTTACAAATCCCCAACACACAGAGATGGGAGGGAAAATAATATAAAAAAAATCTGAGTTGAGATAAAGAGAATTTAATGATATGATAAGCTGCTCAATTACCTTAGCCTATTCGCAGAAGAGTGCAGCAAAAATCAAAAGCAGCACCACAAGCCAGTGACCTCCTTGTCTGCCCAGCAGACAAAAACATCACCTCAAACTCTCAAACCCAAAGCAGAAACTGGAACAGGAAGTCTCTCGTGTTTCAATCTGAAGTTGAAGTCCCATGATACTTTTCTTCAGCCTCGAATTTTATTTTGAGGCTGGCACGATAGCACTATTATATTGAATATCAGCTGCTGATTCAACTCAATCCATGACAGGTTGCAGTTGTATTTATTGCTCCAAGTTCTCCTCATACAATACTAAACTCTACCATATCATCATTTCTGCAGCCAAGACTTCTCACAACCTTCACATCCCTGACCAGACCTTCTTTGTTCATTAATAAAAGGTCCAACAAACAGCACATCTCCCCTCACTGGCCCTTCCACCACCTGCATCAGGAAGTTAGTATAATAGCACTGAAGGAGATTTTTGGACTGACTATGCGTACCTATGTGGCATTTCCAACAAATATCATGGTGATCAAAGTCGCCCATGTGCACCAGGGCATGTGATCTTTAGGCTTAATTCATCAAGAATAGACCTCTTCTTCCTGGTTTGGTGGTCTTTAGTAGACACAACAATTTTGCCCATAGTCTATTCCCTTTCAGTTTTGATTATTGGCTAAACTGGATCACTGAATTTCCTAGGCTTTGAGTAATCAGACAAAATCTACATGAGGTCACAGCATCTCCAAGTTTCAAAGAAAGATGGCAGGAAGAAAGCTTTCCTCTTTCAAAATATTATTGTTTGGAAGGTCATGGTAAAGACGGTAATATCCTATGAGTATGTATAATAAATTGCTAAATATATATTCAATTATTTTTCTTTCCAGTTGAGATTACTTTATAAATGCATGCAAAGGAAGCTTGGTATTCCTTGGAATTTTAAAGAGGCACAAATTTGGGGCTTATTCTACAACTGGAAAAGATAAAGTGCTCCAGGTAAAATGGTAGTGGAAATGTCTGTGCTCTCCAAGTCATTATGTTAACTTTGGAAAACATTTCCTTTTGTAGTTTAAAAAAAAAAAACATTGACAGAAAGTTTTGGCTTTATTTTTATACACAAAGAATAAAATTCAATTCAATAAGATTAAAGACAGACAAGTCTGATGCTCTTATCATCTTAAACTAATCTAACATTTGTCTAAAGTTTTTTTGATGTCTACAGCTTTTTTGATGTTTCTAACTTATCTTTTTTCCTTTTTAAAAAATCTTTTTAAATAATGGATTCTCATGCTGTTGTTTTGGCTGACAATAAAAGATCATTGCATTATACCTAGACGCCTTTGTGGCTCTAAATCTTCCCCAAAAACACAATAAGAAGAGAAAGAAAAAGTTTTGTTCCTCACGTTAGTAGTAGTCACACAAAAATAAGCCCATATATTTGTAATTAATTTTGTAAGTACCCGTAAACAGCCACTTTTAACACATGTATTGTCTCAAAAAAGCATGCATTTTATTTTAGGAAGAGAAGGGTTCAATGCATTCTTATCCATAACATACCTTTGCTTTGCCTCTTGTATTATCTCTGTTCATTGGATAAGAGTATGAATAACAAAGTGAGAAAGTATAATAATTAGGATACGGAATAAAAGGGAAAACTGAACCCAGGGAAACTCCACTTGTGCCACTACAAGAATATAGCAAGCTTCTGATGGAGCCCAATATCATCATTATTCCAGTCACTGCAACAACTGGTTGTTTCTCTTTAGCCACTAGATTAATTTGTTTGTTCAAATATTATCAATTAACTTTATGTCACTCTCCATTACTTGTCTCTACTTTCTGTATTCACCTACTTTTTCTTCTTGCCTGTGCCTTACTTTTCAGGTGCTCAATTGTAATCAGCACTCTTCTATGTTATCTATTTTCCTCCTTCTGACATCTGATGACATTTCCTTTTTCTGTATGAATTTCCACTTCAAAACTGTACCCACGTAGTACAAACAAAGGACCTGAAAACTGAGGCAAGCTCTATTTTTACAGGCAGACAAAAAAACCCAGAATTATTATGAAAGTTGAGAGAGACAAACCATGTATTTGCAAAGGACTATCATTGTGCTTTTCATTCTCCTATCCACCCTGCATGAACTTAAGACTGTCTCAAGGAAAATAAGACTATCAGTTGTCCATTTTTCATCTGAGAAGTGCCCAATGAATACATATACTGCTGCCTAAATGCAAACAACTAAAAAGATAGGATTTTTGCCTTGAGGATTGTGCAGTAAGGAAAAGAACAAAAAATGAAAGCAAGATGAGGGGGGAGAGAAGGCAAAACTGTGGCAGCTGAATAGTACTGATAGCATTTTGAAACTTTGAACACATGGGGACATAAATAAGTCTGAGCTGGAAGTCTATACTGGAAAGAGAGAGAAAGAAGAGGGTCTTTTTCAGGAAGGGATTGATAATGTTCTAAGTGGTTTATGAGTGCAGACTATGAAGTTTAAAGAGGACTTTCTACAATAACGTAATTCCCAGCTGGGCTAATTTTCGAAATTCATAAAGAATACTTCTGTCAGTTTGACTGTGCTGGTCTCAAAGAAGGCTTTATTCATCAAAGCATCCCCACACTTTACTGTGTGTGTCCCCGCCCAAAACTATGACCAGTAAAAAAAAAGGTTATGAATATTTCAAAGAAATAAATGGCATAGATGGATGAATATTTTAATTCAAGTTATACTTCCCTTTTATCAAGATGTAACTTTGAACATAATAAATTCTGTTTAAAGAACCAAAGGCTTTCATATTCTATATTTTGCATCTTTTTAAATTATTTATTTTAAATTACTTCTAAACACTGTAATGTTTATGGACATAGCCAATGGCATGCCAAAAGCAGAAAACAAAACCAGGATTGTATACAACCTACTCTTCTGGTAAATTTTCCATCTAAAACACAGAGAAAAGCTGTTTTCCGTTGCCTGCTGCAAATGCTTGTCCCATAACTTTCTTTGCTTCTATTGACAGATCCATAAAAAAAGCAGTACACAGTATTTACCCAGAAAAATGTGAAGGAATATTTTTTGAGACTGGCTGCAGGCAACAGCTGAATTACAGGAGTCCGGCTAGTGAATGCTACTGGGAGTGTTCAAAAGATGAGGATTCAAAAAGACTGAGTGATTCACTCACCTTCTCCTGCAATACAATCACATTTATTTCAAAAAATTCATTGACAATAAAGTGCAGGCACATATTTAGATAAATTCAAAACAAATTTAAAAGGCTGTGGGCCAACGAAGAATTTGCACTTTGGACACAATTAAAACCCCCTAAATTTAACAAAGGCAAAATTGAACTATAGGGGCATGAATTTCATATTTCTATCATGGAAAGTTGATATTTCTAATAGTAATCTTCAGAGAATTTCTCAAGACTTCTTTAACTAGTGGTTCTTTGACTTCTATTTGGTTCACTTTATTACACCATGTTCGGTTCAGTTAATTCAGTAACCTTGTCTGCAGTAGACAAAGTATGGCCAGCATGACAAGGGAGGTGATACACAGCAATGATGAGGCATGTCTGGAGTGCTGGGCCCAAAGCTTAGCTCCTCAGTACAAGAGAGATGGACATACCACAGAGTCCAACAGAAGGCTAAGAGGATGCTTAGGGGTCTGGAGCATCTCTTCTGTAAAGAAAGGCCGAGAGAGCTAGGACTGTTTCCCCTGGAGAAGAGGAGGGTGAGGGAAGAGCTCATCAGTGTATATAAATACCTGAAGGGATGCTGTAAAGAGAGCAAAGCCAGGCTCTCTTCTGTGGTGCCCAGTGACAGAACAACAGGCAATGGGCACAAAGCTAAACACAGGAGGTTCTCACTGAACACTGGGACAGACTTTTTCACTGTAAGGGTGACCAGGCATTGGCACAGGTTTCCTAGGAGATTGTGGAGTCTCCATCTTTGGACATACTCAAAAGTCATCTAGACACAATCCTGGAAAACTGGCTGTAGATGGTCCTATTTTTTGGACCAGATGAGCTCCAGAGGTTCCTTCCAACCTCAACAATTCTGTGATTCTGTAATTACTTCCTTCACCAGTGGTATCAATCAAATCCCACTTGTCCCAGAATCACTTGTTATTTCCTATACTTATCCCCTTATGCCTCCCTATCCTGCTCTGCATAGGTACACAAGAACTTATATCAAATGCCCTCTTATAATGCAATGTTTAGAATGTAATATAAGCAGAAGACTGAGAGTTGGCATGCAACAATGAATCACAGAATTAATGAATTAACCAGTTTGAAAAAGACCTTAAAAACCATCAGGTATCACCTAACACCTAAGAGCTTTTAATTAACTAAACCATAGCACCAAGTGCCTCGTCCAGTTTCATTTTAAACACCTCCAGGGACAGTGACTACACCACCTCCCCAGGCAGCCCATTCCAATGGCAAATCACTCTTTCTGTGAAGAACTTCTTCCTAATGTCCAGCCTAAACCTTCCCGGGCACAGCTTGAGACTGTGTCCTCTTGTTCTGTCACTGGTTGCCTGGAAGAATGCATCTGTAAGGCTCTCAAGGTACAGAGGATGTGACTTGAGGGTACATCTCTACCTGAGAAACAGTATTTTGGCAATCTTCCATAATCTAGACACTACTCTGTCAAAGAGTTTACAATAATAAAAATTTCAGAATATGCTGGAGAAAATCTATCAGCAGTCAGATAGGTTGTGGTTTGGTTTTGGTTTTGTTGGGCTTTTTGTTTGTTTGTTCGTTCTCTTTGCAACACCACACTATGCTAGCAATATGAAATGCATACTATCCCATGCTAGTGAGAGCTATTGTGAAACTGAGACCTTGCTAGTAATAATTTGGAAAGCAGACCACTGAACCAATGGGTGAGGTTGAAAAGGACTTGTACAGGTCACCTGGTCCACTGTCCTGCTCAAGCAGGGCCACCCAGAGCCATTTGTCCAGAACTATGTCCAGAATATTTTTTAATATCTTCAGAGATGGATATTCCACAACCTCCCTGGGCTTCCTTTGGAAACATCCTAACACATCTAGTAAGTTTCAAGACATGGTTCCTTCTCTCTCATGTTATAGACTTTCCCCCTTTCATTAAGTTGCAACGTTCTACAAAAACCGGATATTTTTCTGTCTTTCAACCCAAATTCTTACTTCAAATAGAAGTAATGATGAGATAAATGTGAAATGGCACATACCTCAATAGGGCTGTAGAGATGTCAGTAAAGAAGTTTCTGACTGTGCTTTTGAGACCAGTTATGGTACTATCACTACATTGTGTTTCATCTCCTTGCAGATATTCTGACTGTTCTGCTTGACAAAGTATAAAAATATTCTATTTAAGACACAGCTGTGGTTTGGCAGTCTGAGAAACCGAGTGTTAGAACTTGTTACATGGCACAAATCAACGCAGAATAATGTGGTGGAATTTGGCTATGCTTTCTTCCGTTCAATTTTTGCTTTACTCAAGCCTCACAAGCCACCAGAGTCACAGAAGAAGATGTCTTGAATATATGGGCCCATGATGGACACAACTGCACATCTTCATGTGGAGCAATATGCCCCAGTTAAGCCAAATTGTAGGATGAGGTTTTATCACATTTGAGGGTGTCAAGGAATATGCTATCACAAGGCATGTTCCCTAGCTTGGGTGCATGGTCGCTGCTGCCTTTCTACTCTGGTGTAGTCCTCTGGTGAAGACTACAGGTAGGGCTACAACAAGAGAAAAAGTATATATCTTATACCTCAGCTGGCTTTAGAAATTAGGAAGACTTCTTTTTTTTTCGTTTGTTTATTTTGTTTGTTATTATTTGCAAGTACAAAGAGTACTTTCTCAGTTAGATGCTATTCAAACCCATTGTAAATTCCAATGTCATCTTCCTAAACGCCAGTTGACACATAACCATTAATATCTGCTATTCGTGTGGAATACTTTGCCTCTGGACTGTTAACAGATTACAGGGCTGATTACTTTTTAGTCATTAACAATTATCTGAATGTCAGATGACAAAAAAGTTATGGTCTTATGGCTCTCCTTTCTCTTAATAGTTCTCCCTGCACTAATCATATATTCACTTTGCTACTGAACACTGAAAGGTACCATACTTCGAAGCAGCTCCTCAGACACTTCAGCATATGTGGAACTGAGTATGGTCTCAGCCACCACCAGATTTCTGTCAGTTTTGTTTTCTCCTTCATCAAGGGCACAATGCAAATGATCCTTCCACACCCTTTGATGTGGAATCATCACTTGAGTATTGCTCAGATGCCAAAAGGAGGAGAGTAGACTTGGCTTAAGTATCAGTTGGCCACCACTGTTAATCTGTTTATTTTAACAATCTTAATTAAATATTACTGTTTAGTATTTGTATACTAACCTTTCTTAACATATTTAAAACAAACACAGGATACATTAGCTTCTCCCACATCATTTGAAAGCAGTTGAGCAATAACTGCACATGAAAATACTGTGACAGTGGAAACCAGTTTGAGAAGCAGAAGGTTTACCACTAGGTTATCAAGTTTATCTTAAATAAACAGTCAAACTGCATTTAATCTAAATACAAAATGTATAGAACACTTAGGTTTTTTTCTCATGCTTTGCTAATTTAGAATAAACAAAAGACTACAATAAATTTGAAATGTAATTGGAGTGCAGCCTTCTCATTCATCTTTCAGATGTAGCACACGAAAATATCAGATAAAATGGGAAAGCTCTCTATTTTTATCTGCATTAGAAGTATTTCCTCCATATTGATCAGAAACCTTTTCTGTGTAATCTGAACTTATCTTATGGAAAAGTCTTTAGTGTACATGAGGCATACATCAAAGTTGAATATGTAAGAGAAAATCATGTCAAGTTAACACTGTCACAAGTGAAAAACAGTAAATCTCATTCTTGTCTGTTTTAAAAAGCAGAACTTTGTGTTACACACAGAAACTACTAAGTTTTATCTATGCCTCATTCATGAGGCTTCCCCAAAGAAGCTTGCATGGTTATAAGCATATCAGTTGAGAAGGAATTGGAGAGTAGATGATCACAAATGACAGTTTCTTCAAAACTTATGAGAAAGTATTGAAAGAGTTGATTTTGTTTAATTTAGGGAAGAAAAAAAAATCTAAAGGAAACACAGCAATGGCCTTTTAGTATGCAACATCACACACAAAAAAAAGTTAACTGTCCTCCATCTCCACCAGAGAGAAGACTAGAGGAAACCAGTTGACTGTAATGATGAAGACCTTGGTACGTGAAGAAAACCTAACTCTAAAAATAATGAGGGACTTGAAATGTGCCGTTGTGGCCAAGAAGGCCAGTGGGATCCTGGGGTGCACTAAGAAGAGTGTGTCCAGCAGATCAAGGGAGGTTCTCCTCCCCCCGCCCAGTGAGACCCCATCTTGAGTACTGACTGCATTCAGCTTAAGAGGGACAGGGATC